>OX381708.1:81409770-81647782 GCA_947462335.1 Harmothoe impar
ACGTACAAAAATAACAATATAAAATGTATTCTTATCGCCTCCTCACCAATTCAGAAACGCTTTGAGTTATATCTTGATAACTAGGTCAGTGGTTTCTTGTCATGTGACCTGATTTCTCGCTGTTAACTCATATCTAGCGGCTCATATCGAGCGACTCATATTTTCTCAGCCACATTCTCTTGGCTGCCCAAAACCATGTGCTCATTATCGCCTCAGCACTAATTGCTTTGCGGAGATGCTTTTCTACAGCGAAAAAACCACCGACACATAATTGATGATGGTATAATTCCACAATACCGCCTTTGTATGCTGCTTTACTAATGAATAACTGTTTTTTTACATCACAAATGTCATATTGACACTGATATAACATGTGATAAAGATAAAAGGCACATCTTTCAATTCAGTCTACTTTCTGAACTGTGCATGGAAAGTATTGTATTCATTGATAGAAATGCATATAATCACCTTATCTCTCCAACATTCCATTTAAACTGGTGAAAATTGGTCAATGGAACCACGGTCCCATCTCTTCAGTTGATTACAGATATATGATAGTGCGTTACAATAGTCCTTAGGATCTTCAATTTCGATCATTAAAATATGACCAATACTTCTGAAACTTTTAATATCTATTCTTCATAGGTCCCTTTAGATATTTTCACTGATTCATAGTTATATAAATCGTTATTTTAAAAGCATGGTGTAGGTAGGTTTTCAGGGTTATCTGCCACCTTTTGGCAGAGAAGGAAGTAGTGCAGGTAGAATTGAATGGGAGATCGGGGAAGCCCTCCAATCTCGATTTCCAGCGACTCGATATAACCTCCTCTCTGGACCAACCTGGGAGCTCTCCTGCGGCAGAAGGGCTGAAAGTAGTACTACTTCTGTGCTTTCCTGTCCCCGTCACACACCAGCCATCTGCCTACACCTAAAATAGTCCCTGGGACTATGTTGATTTTCTACCTTTAAATCATGATTGATACTTCTGTAACTCACCGGATTTGCTGTTTGTGACTCTATTTACATATTTGAATTGAATGATACATGGAGAATTGCATATTTAGCTATATTTCAACAAAGGTATGCAATGGACAAAATCTGTCCATTTGCGAAGCCTGGAGTAAGGTTTTTGCAGAGGTGAAGTGACGACCAGTGTCGAGCGAAATATCTGCCCCCTGGAGATTGGAAGCCCTCCCCCTGTGGCAGGCTGAAGGGGAGCCGGGTGGGAACGGCCTGTTCTCACTGACAGCCGCATTGACTACCAGTCAGGGGGGTCCGTATAGACACACCGATCCATGATACCAGGCATACACTGATACTCTAACCTTACTCAGTACTGGCTAACACTTCAGTCACTAGTGACTACCTAGTTAGTCATGTTTTGGCTACCTATAGGGCATCTAGGTGTTACCGACGCGCCCCCACTTTTAGTTACGTGGCAGAGTAAAGAACCTTAAGTTCTACATACACCCAGAAGAGGGGGTTACTCTTCGGGGGTTCAGTCAGTACTGAGTCTATGGAGTATCCACCCGTTGTTACCTGATTGAACTCCCCCGAACATGGATGCGCCCATGGCCTAACCCCTCTACAACCCATCTAGGTTAGTTAATAAGATTAGGGTGGTCAGCACTAACCAACTCACCTCAGTCTTCCTATTTCTATGAGTATTAGGCTGAGCTCTTTTGAGTAAGTCATAACTCAATATTTGGCTTTGCCTCATTCATTTTTGAATATGAAGACTAAGGCCCAGAGCATTTAGGTTATCAGTGTAGGGGGATGGAGGGCTGGGATTGTGGGATGTGTGGAGATATTGAGTGTAAAGGCTCCTGAATGAAGGCCTAGATGTGCATATTGAAGACGTTAAACCTGCGGGGATTGGTGCTTTAATGTGCTATACACGTGCTATACCCGTTGTTAAGGCTTCCCTGCCTCCACCCCCTCAATAAAAGATTGCTCCCTCCCTTCCTTCCCTCCCTCCTTCTTTCCCTCTTTGTTCCGTCCTTTTCTCCTTCAATTGGTTGCTCCCTACGTCCCTCCTTCCTTCCTTCCTTCCTTCCTTCCTTCCTTCCTTCCTTCCTTCCTTCCTTCCTTCCTTCCTCCCCTTCTCTCCCTCCCTCATTTCCTCCTTCAATTGCTTGCTCTCTCTCATTTGCTCCGATTCTCCCTCCCCTTAGTCCCTCCCTCCCTCCCTCCCTCCCTCCCTCCCTCCCTCTCTCCCTCCCTCCCCCTCCCTCCCTCCCTCCCTCCCTCCCTCCCTCCCCCTCCCTCCCTCCCTCCCTCCCTCCCTCCCTCCCTTCCTCCCTCTATAGTACAAGAAGTTCTGGACAGAGTATACCATTAGCACTTGGCGGGCTGGTGAGGGGTGTGTGTGTGTGGAGTGGTTCCCATCAGGGATCTAACCAACAGGAGTCTACCACCCCCTGCCTCCAGCCGCAGCTACTCCCCGCCCTTATTGACGTCTGAATATAGTACGCTTAAATATCCCCTCCGAATCAATCCGCCGGGTTATTGCCATTGATTTGGGCGATATGAGTATGTACGCTGGATTTCACACCCAATGTGTGTTTTTGAAGCTCATCAGGTCCTAAGCTGGCTCTATAACTCTTTAAGGCTCTTACAGCAATTTTAATGTGCTATGCCCTTTGTCGTCATGATGCTCGATTGAAAGCAGTACCGGCGAATAGACTGCATTTATGCATCATGCTAACCTTTGGGGAGTGTATTGACCCTGTATGGTCGTCATGATGCATGAATGCAGCCCTGGCGAGTAACTCGCCAGGGCTACATTTATGCATCATGACGACCAAGGCTATATGACATTAAAGCACTCCTGCGGGCCTTAAATACTGTTATAAGCTGGGGGTGGGTTCTGGGTCCCCGGGGGCCGGCTGTGGATAAGGTATCAAGTGACATAGACCAGCGTCTATACAGGGTACTTAGCTTTCCTGGGCCTTTTACTAGGCGTTATTACTCGTAGCCACTGTTATGTATTTAAACTGATATTAGAAAGTAAAAATTGTGTTGCATATATGTTGGCTTAACTTATAAATGTATGCTTTTAATAGTGTACTTTTTTGTTTTGTTTTTTTATACTGCATAGTGAAGGGCCAGGCCCAGTTTGGATTGTTAAGTGTATTGCTTAAATCTGCAGACATCCTTCTTCCGTGAGTTTCAAATATAACAATGTCCCACTTACTCCTTATTTACAAATACATCATCAGTTATCTTGGGTTTTATAAGTGTATTTATTTGATTAAATCATCGTTGAAAATACACTCACATAGTCAAATCACATTTCCAAGGGCCCATGGTGTATTTCCACTGGTTCACCTATTTAGAATGTTCCAGTAATATATGGTAGATAGTAAAGTTATGCACAAAAAAATACAATAGAATGTAAAAAGTAGTATTTGGCTCCTCTCTATATGTGTTGATCATGATGTTCAGCCTTTCCAAGATCATCCATAAAGAGGCCCGTCCGGATAGCTTGTCAAATGGAAAGGGCACTTGTTATTGTTAGCTCTTTAGGGGCAGCCTGTACTGCTTTTATGCACTATACTAAAATGCCTGTGCCGCATTCACACACCTCACCGACTTTATGGGAACGCAACACAGTAAGTCTGGCATCCTGAATATAGCGCTGAAGAGTCACTCCCCAGGGATACATGAACTGATTGACAAAAAGAGACAGTGCATGCACACAGAGAAGAAACAGCGTCAAAAAGGAGTCCAGGTTGCCTCCAGAATGACTCCCCTGTTTAGGGGAGTCCAGGCCACCTTAGGGAGCCTAGGTGACTCTCTGGCTAACCTAAGGGAGTCACCTGGGGGAGTCATATGACCCAGAGAGCTAGATGACTCCCCCAGGTGACCCCCTCAGGTCAGCTAGAGAGTCACCTAGGCTCCCTTAGGCAACCTGGACTACCTCAAAAGGGGAGTCATTCTGGAGGCAACCTGGACTCCCTTTTGACGCTGTTTCTTTTCTCTATGTTGACACACAACACGTCCCTTAATGGGCTAACCAGTAACGTCTGGACTGCCTCAGAATCCCGTCAGCGCTAGCCTCCAGCACTCCTGACGAAAGCTGCCCATGGCCAATATATATTTTTATCACACGGTGAGAACAGATTACCTCTGTGGCCGCGGCTACTATTTCTACGTGAAGGTAGACGTTAGTCTCTAATTGATCTCTCCCCGCGGGCCGTGGTTATATCTGTACTCGGTAACCACGGCAACAGTCCTAACGCCGCCATCTTGTATACTGAATTGTGGGGTTTCTTTTGTCTAGTCATGGTTTATAATCTTGACAGTGGCTGAGGAGGTTAGCTTATATTTTTATGGCCATTTTCTGTAGCCTCATATATAATGGGCCCTGTAACCATTGGGAGGGCCCAGGGCACAACCAATCCCCTCCCCCGTTGGTCCACAATCAAATGGCGCAAGATTTATTATTCAAAATGATTTGGCTGTTTTCCATACAGAGGCTGACACTTCTGAGGGTATTCATGGAAGACGAATTGATTTATTTCCCCTCCAAACCGCATTACACACATGCTTTCATGCACCTACACACAGGAAATAATCCATGGGACTATATTGAAGACCCAAAATCATAATCATGGCTGCTACATCTGTTTACCTCACAATAGTTTAATTCATCTGAAATATCAGTATGAATTGAAGAGTTATCAAATGCTTTAATCAGAATGTGAAGGGAGGAAAATGGTCCAATCCCCATGCCAACAGACCAGTGGCAGAGAGATCGATGGCATCTAAGATTAGCTCTGCTACTATAAGCAAAGAAAACAGCAGCCATTCTACTAGTCCCTACCACATAGCAGTTAGGGTGAGAACCATCCGCCACTGGATATCCAACCTCTAGTCTTTTAAAGGCCGCACATCGTTTTAATGCACCCTGCTTTTTTGTCGGCATGATGCATGACCACCAGTGAGTACCTCGTATGGGCTTAAAACATTTATGAGAGGTCGGCTCGATGCACAAAGAGGGCATCATGACGACAAATGAGCATGATACCTTGCTGCATCATGCCTCTTTAACCCTGACTGATGTTGCTAAAAGATGACATTTGTTGGCATGATGCACCAATGCAGCCCCAGTGAGTAACTCGCCGGAGCTGCATTGGTGCATCATGCCGACCCTTCGGGAGTGTCTCAATCCCATGGGGTCCGCATGATGCTTGGATCCAGCACTGGCGAGTTACTCGCCAGGGCTGCAACCATGCATCATGACGACCAAGGGCATGATGTGTAAGGATTCACCAGTGCTGCATGGGTGCATCATGCTGACTATTTGGGAGTGTCTCGTCCCTGTATGGTCAGTTTGATGCTTGATTGCTATACAACTGAGGCACTCACCAGGGCTGCATTCATGCATCGTGACGACCAAGGGCATATGACACTAAAAATGTTATTGATCTGAGCTCCTTTGTAGTTATTTAACCTTCATGTCTTGTACATTTCAGGTGAGTGACCTTGATTGTCATTGGGTGCCGAAACCAAAATAAGGAGCAGATCAAGATGAGGTAACGAGTTTATTATTGTTGTTCTCGTACTAGCTATTGTACGTGTATAGGTACATGCAGTATTAAAGATGGGTTAGAGGCTAATTTTGGGGCGATTCAATCTTTTTTTGCGACACAGCGTCTTTGCGTTTATCATGTCCATATGAATATGTATATAGCTTTTTAAATCATCCTGATATTTATAAATCCATAAATCATAGAGAAAATGATGGTCAGAATAGGTCAGAGGATCCGAATCTAGTAGAGAAAGGGGTCCCCTGACCTGGCTTTCTCTACATGTTATGTATTCACAAGTAACAGAATGCTTTAGAAAGCTACACACATATTCATGTGTACATTATGAACACAAATACGCTGAAAAAAAAAGTAAATTAAAAATCTACCTCAAATTAGCATTCATATACACTTAAGGGTTACAGTGTGGATCCGTCCAGCAGAGCTGCTCACCAGGGACAGGTCACCCCGCGGTCACATATTGATCCACCAACCCACAAGGTCAAACTACCCTGACCTTGCTGTATTGTGACCCTGGGGTGTGGAGGCTGACTGAGGATTGAGGTTCCCCTGGGTTCTGGGTTAAGGGGATGTTCATAGCTTATTTCGTGTGTTCATACAAGAGTTACATTAGCCTATAATGTATCTAATAGACGTGTTTATGCCACAGTTATCCCCGGTAAGTAACTTGCCGGTGCTGCATCCATGCATCTTGCCTGTCCTTTGGGACTGGATCAACCCAGTATCGTCAACATAGTGTAGGCGAGTGCTGCATTCCTGTATGACAATATGATGTATTAATGCAGCCCCGGTGCATAACTCGCTGATGCTGCATTGATGCACCATGCTGAGGCTTTGGGAGTGTGTAAACCCCTTAGGGTCATCATGATGCATGAATGCAGCACTGGCGGCCAAGGGCATGATGTATTAAGGCATCATGTCGTCCTTAAAGGGTTAATGTAACCCTACCTAGACGCCAATTAGGGGCAGCCTTTCTAGGCCTTGTAAAAACGTTCCGGCCTATTTTAAGGCCCTTTTTAGTTCTTGTGAGAAGCCCTTGGCCTTTTTTAAGGCTAGTTCTTGTCAGGAGGTTTCAGCCTTTTTTAAAGCCCTTTCTAGGTCTTATAAAAAGGTTTCAGCCTATTTTAAGGCCCTTTCTCGTACTTTTGAGAAGGTTTTGGTCAATTTTAAGGCTAGTTCTTGTCATGAGGGTTCAGCCTATTTTGAGGCCCTTTTAGTTCTTGTGAGAAGGTTTCAAGCAATAGTTATTTTAAGGCCCTTTCTAGTTCTTGTGAGAAGGTTTCAGGCAATAGCTATTTTAAGACCATTTCTAGTCCCTGTGAGAAGGCTTTGGCCTATTTTACTTAAGGCTACTTCTTGTCAGGCGGGTTGAGCCTATTTTCAGGCCCTTTATTGGTTTCTTACCGCGTGTAGAATGGCCTTGATGTGGTGACCGGACTTGGTTAGCTGCACATGTCACCAGAGCCAGGCCCGAGCCAGATCATTGGTGCATCATGATGACCAGAACTGGCGAGTTACTCGCCAGGGCTGCACTCATGCATCATGATCAGTGGTATGCCGGTAAACCAATGCAGTCCTGGCGAGTAACTCGCTGGGGTTGCATCGGTGCCTCATCCGACCCTTTTGGAGTACATAGCATTCCCCTAGGGCTGCTTGAATGCAGCATTGGCGACTAAGGAATGATGCACGTAATGCATTATGCCACCAAGAATTAAGGGCCGCTTACTAGTTTAAGGCACTATGGTGTGTGTGTGCAGGCGGGGTTGGGGGTGGGGTAACTCACCAGGGCTGCATTCTAGCACCATACAGGCCCTATGCATTTGACACCGTCCGAAGGGTCGGCACGATGCATGAATGGCATGATGTATGAATGCATCATGACGAAAAATAACGTGAAACATGAAAGGACCATACTAGCCCTTAAGGGTTAAAGTGAGCAAGCCTATTAGATAAGAGCCGATTGAAGAAATTGGGTGGAACTGGACCCAATTTTCTTCTTTAATTGCAATTGAGGACTGCTTTTAGGGATACGCTTCAATGGTCCTTGCATCTACAATCTCAAAGAGCTACACATAAGGGCACATCCTTTGTAAGCATAAAGGTTGACAAACTAATTGAGGCCTTTGGAGATATATTAAAGTGCATACTTTATTTAACGAACAATATCAAAATGCATTTCTGTGCTTACTTCTGAATTGGTGAGTAACAATGAAGAATTATCTAAAACAGGTTTACCAATGCCTATTGCACTACAATCGTTTAGAGTCCATTTTGAGAGCAGGAGAAGTGTGTGCCATTGGTAACCAAGTTGTCGTTGCCTTGGTTACCGAGGGTACAACATTGATAGAAGTGTTACAGGGTAAACTGCCAACCTCTTTCCCCACTCAATTGGCCAACTTCCGCCTATTTACCCTCTCACTAGAAGCCCTCCTCCCCCTCCCTCCCCTCATGCCATCCTCCAGGGGGCATTGTTGACTCCAGTCCCCTGCTCCCCTCCCCTCTCCTACCCCCCTACCCCCCCCCCCCCCCCATCTCCCCACATGTCCTCTCTGCTGACCTCTCCTACAATACTGCCGGTTTGTTTTCCCCTCCTCTCCTCCCTGCATACCCCACTCCAAGTGTTCCCCTGCCTCCCCTAGTTCCATTGTTGCCTTTCACCCTGTCTACTTTCCCCCTTGTCTTGCTGTCCACCTATCTCGCTACTCCCCTCATCCTGACCATTCATCCCCTCTCATATCCCATGCTATATATTATCCCTTCCTGTCTCTCCATTTATTCAAAACATTGCTCCTCTCTCCCTCCCCTCTCTCTCTCCCATTCTTTTTTTTTCTTTCTTTCTTTCTTTCTTTCTTTCTTTCTTTCTTTCTTTCTTTCTTTCTTTCTTTCTTTCTTTCTTTCTTTCTTTCTTTCTTTCTTTCTTTCTTTCTTTCTTTCTTCCTTCCTTCCTTCCCTCCTTCCCTCCCTCCCTCCATTCCTCCCTCCCTCCCTCCTTCGTTCCCTCTCTCTTTCCCTCCCTCCCTCCTTCCCTCCCTCCTCCCTCCCTCCCTCCCTCCCTCCCGTCCTCCCTCCCTTCCTGCTCCCCCTCCCTCTCCCTCCCTCTCATGCTATATGTTATCCCTCCTTCCCTCCCTCCCTCCTTCCCTCCCTCCCTCCTTCCCTCCCTCCTTCCCTCCCTCCCTCCCTCCCTCCCTCCCTCTCTCCCTCCCCTCCCCTCCCTCCCTCCCTCCCTCCCTCCCTCCCTCCCTCCCTCCCTCCCTCCCTGCTCCCCCTCCCTCTCCCTCCCCTCCCCTCCCCAGCGCTGAGTAAAGGCTACTCTCAAATAGCACCCCTCTCCCCCTCCCCCTCTCCTCCCCTCCCCCCGTGCATCCTCCAGGGTGGGGCGGTATGGGCCTGGAGGTAGGAGGGGTGGCGCCTCCACCCCTGCTGTAGTTGCCATGGCTACGTCCTTGGTGCCTGGTTGGTGTTGGAGGTGTGGTGGTATGGCCATTTGTCGGGTACATGGGTACTAGACTGTCGGCCAGACCCTGTCCAGTCTCCAGTACTGGTGGTATGGCTAGTTGTCGGGTACACGGGTACTAGACTGTCGGCCATACCCCGTCCAGTCTCTGGTACTGGTGGTATGGCCAGTTGTCGGGTACATGGGTACTAGACTGTCGGCCATACCCTGTCCAGTCTCTAGTCTCTTAGACTGATGCACAAGTTACCATTCTCACACTTTAACCCTTTAAGGACGACATAGTGCGGCATGATGCACCAATGCAGCACTGGTGAGTTACTCGCAGGGCTGCATCGGTGCATCATGACAGCAGTAGGAGCCTGCCGGGCCGAGTTGTATTTGTGTTGGTTAGCTATGTCCACATTGACAGCCAGTCCCACCGCCCCCCCTCCCCACCACGCCCCCGAGTCCCATGGCCAGGCATCTAGCCCCAGACACACTTAGCCCCAGGAACATGGCCCCATGGACACTTGGCCCCAAGGGCACCTGGCCCCAGGATAAATGGCCCCAACCTCCTGGACTCCCTGCTACTGTTGTATGGTCCCTACCCCTGAGCCCCAGGCAGTCTTTGCGAAAACTTTTTCATCCCACAGGACATTCGGTCCTGCACATTTTCAATGTTGAAGGACCGGCTACATTTTCGGAGGACCGGATAGCCACATATCTGATGATTTCTGCATTTTAAGTGTAAAAGAGTTTTTTCCATTAAAAATACAATTTATTTGTAATCATTTATGGCCAAATCACGATAGCTATATAGTTTTACACAGTTTATTGACATACATATTTCAGGTTTAGAAACCCAACTGAATTCTTCTAGTTCAGAAAAGCCCAACATGCGACGGGACATTCGGTCCTGCTACACTTGTAAATCTGCTGGACCGGTGGCATTTTAGAAGGACATTGCCACTGTCCTGCATGTTTTCGCAAAGACTGCGGGCCAGGCCGACCCAGTGGGCACAGAACATTGAATCAACATTGAAAACTGGTCGACAATGTTGATTCAATGTTGATGCGACATTGATTCAACATTCAACTAAGTTTTTTTGCCCACTGGGGAGGGGTAGTTGTCTGCCTGTGGACGTGTAACTGAGATGGTCGGGGGTTTGCATCATTGCATGACTAAATGCATAGTGCATTAAAGCACTGTGCGACCTATTTAGTGTTGATGCCTACCCTAAATGCGTTGCCCCTGTGCTGACCACTGCATGAAACATCCGGTTTTAGCAACTTTATAGGAGAATCAAAGTTGACTTATGGACTTATTTTAGCAGCTTTTAGCCTTAGCTTAACTTTAAACAACTTTAACATGAATGAAAATTTAAGTTGCTTCTAGCTTCTAAAATTAGCGGATGAACTGAGCCAACTGGCTCATTACCGTGGTAGCCCCCAGACGAATCAGTATCATGACCATTTCTCTAAAAGCTGCTAAAAGAAGGCAGTGTATCAACTTTAGTTAAGTTGGTTGAATCAGATGGCTCGTGCAGTGGACTCTGAGTGTGGCTCCAGGCTGTTCGACCTGGCGACTTTTGGACAAATTTGGTTATAGTAAAAATGGTCTAAAAAGGCGACTTTGCGACCTTGTGCCTTTAATTTCTGCGACTTTCCGACCTCAGGGGGGAGGCCTCTGCACCCCCCCCCCCTGAATAAGTGCCCTGCTGCAGGTGCCTAAGCCTCTATACTACTTACTGACTGAGGACTGAGGTGGGTGAGGTGTGTGTGTGGGGGTGGGGGGGTGGGGTGGTCCCTACCTAATGCCGCACCAGCCACCCATCCCTGCATGGCCCACTGCCTGTACGACCCCCTTCTCTCCCTCCTCCCTAAACTGACTGTTCCCATATCCGAAGCCCCTGTTAGTGTCCAATGCATGAGAGACTGGGCCAACCAAAATCTGGAAATTATGTGTACAATGAAGCGCTTACACTAACGCCTCTACTGCATACTTTATTGCCTTAGACTGTGCCTATCCGTGATGCAGTATATGGTACCCACATTCAGTACATGCAGAGGGCTGACCCTACTACATGTACTACAGTGGCAGTATTAGGGTAACCGCCTCCCCACTGGGAGATAGGTCTAGAGCTAGGGCCCTCTCCCCTATACTGTAGAGCCTAGAGGCTAGAGTTAGGGTCATCTAACCTATAGACAGGCCTATAGGAGATACAGGCCTAGTTCACTCAGATATAAGCCTAGAGGCACTGCCTCCACTGAGATATAGGCCTAGAGGCACTATCATTTAACTTAGATATAGGCCCAGAGTTAGGGGCCTCGCACCTATAGATAGGCGTAGAGACACTACAGGTATCCTCATCTACAGGATAGGCCTGGATGCACTGTCTTCTCACCTAAAGATAAGCCTAGAGGCCTAGAGGCCTATGTTAGACTGGTGCACACCCACGACCCTCTGCCCTCTCCCTGACACCACCAACACAACTACTACTACTATGACTGCCCACTCCTCTCCTCCAGTTGTATTCTTACTGAGAGTTAGGCATAGAGCTAGGGTCCTCTCACCAGCTATAGGCCCTGTCTTCCCACTCAGATATAGGCCTAGAGGCACTATGATGTAGGCCTATAGGCACTGTTTTATCACTGAGATAAAGGCCTAGATAGACAGGCCTATGTTAGACTGGTGCACAGCAGCGACTACTGCTAGGACTGCCCACTCCTGTGTCTCCTCTCCTCCAGCCGCCAATGCCTCCTACTACCACTCCCACCACTATGGAGGCTGCATCGACTATCTTCCCACTGAGATATAGGCCCAGAGTTAGGGTTATCGCATCTATAGATAGGCTTATAGACACCTAGACGATAGGCGTGGATACACTGTCTTCTCACTAAGATATAGACCTAGAGGCACTAAGTTATAGGTCGATAGGCACTGGCTTCTCACTGAGATAAAGGCCTAGATAGACAGGCCTATGTTAGACTGGTGCACAGCAGCGACTACTGCTAGGACTGCCCACTCCTGTGTCTCCTCCAGCCTGCAATGCCTCCACACCCACTCCCACCACTGGGACTGCATTTACTATCTTCCCACTGAGATATAGGCCCAGAGTTAGGGTTATCACACCTATAGATAGGCTTGTAGACACCTACATGATAGGCCTGGATGCACTGTCTTCTCACCTAATGATAAGCCTAGAGGCCTATGTTAGACCCTTTTCCTAACACCAGCACACTACTACTACGACTGCCCACTCCTGTGTCTCCTCTCCTCCAGCAGCCAATGCCTCCACTATGGAGGCTGCCACCGAGGCACCACCACCACATCCACCACCACCACCAGCACCACCAGTACCCGGCACCACTACTGCGCACCACCCACCACCACCACCACTACTACACCGGACCCCAGTCGGCGTCGTCACCACTGCTACTACTCTCTGTGAGAGGAGAGGAGGAGGAGGGAGTGGAGGCTGGGAGCAGGCAACTGGAGCTGGCTGTGGGAGGTGTCCCATGGGTATACCACCCCCAGCACTACCACTACCCCTACTACTGGTCAGGCCGCCACTGGGCCTGTTCCTCCAGTAGCTGCTGTTCCTCCTGCTGCAGGAGGGGTGCTGGTTCTACTGCCTGCTGGCTGCTGGGGTGCAGCATCCCCCTCCCCCAGTAGTAGTACCACAAACAGGGGCAGAGAGGAGGAGGCAGGAGGAGGGGAGATCCTACCAATAAACACACCCTCCTCACCCTCACCATGAGGCATCACTGGCAGCTGGAGGAGGCTGGGAGGGGTGGAGCAGCTCCTGACCAAGTACCCAGCACTCTTATACTACTGGCTGTGGACTGGAGACTGTGAGAGGTGCACCTCCCAATACCCAGCATTCTTATACTACTAGCTGCATGTGTACCACAGAGGAAGGCATGGAGACAATGTGCTATGGGCATGCATCACTGAATCTCCAGTGTACCAGACTTGTTCCTATCTCTGCCCTAGGAGTGCCTGGCACTTTAACATTGCTGGAAAAGACTGTGAGGGGTGTAGCAGCTTCTGCCCAAGTACCCAGTACTCTTATACTACTAGCTGGAGACTGGAGACTGTGAGAGGTGCACCTCCAAGTATCCACCATCCTCATACTACTTGCTTGTACATGTACCATAGAGGCAGGCATGGAGATATTGTGCTATTGACATGCATCATTAAGTCCTGTATCTATCTGTGAATCAGGAGAAATTGCCACCGCCAGTGTCCAAAAGGTACACACAGGAAGGAGAGGAGACTATATGGATATGGCTCACTGAGTGTCTATACCTACCTCTCTATACCTAAGGCGTGGCTCTTCCTGCCCAAGTACCCAACACCTTATACTACTGGCTTGTGTACCACAGAAACAATGTGCTATTGACATGCATCACTGAATCTTACAATGTTAGTGTCTGTACATCTGTATCTCAGGAGTAACTGATCCCTTAACATTGCCACCTCTAGGGTGCTGGAAGAGATTATAAGGGGTGAAGGACCTCCTCTCCAAGTACTTATACTACACCGCAGAGGAGCCAGGCATGAATACATTGTACTATGGACATGCATGTCTGAGCGCGACAATGTCAGTGTCTGTACCAGACTTGTTCCTATCTCTGCCTTAGGACTGCCTGACCCTTTAACATTGCTGGGAGAGACTGGGAGGGGTGAAGCACCTCTCCAAGTACCCACTACCCTTATACTACTGGCTGCATGTGCACCACAGAGGACGGCATGACTGTAAGCCTCCCAGTATGTACCCATCTTTGCCTCTGGAGTGGCTGAGGCTTTAACATTGCCACCTCCAGTGTTCAAAATGTACATACAAGAAGTAGGAGACACTATATGGATATGGCTCACTGAGTCTGACACTGTGAGTGTCTGTACCGACCTAGCTCTGCCCCAGGAGTGCCTCATCCTTTAACATTGCCACTTTCAGTGTCCATAACAACCAGCGTGGGGGCAGCATCTTAGATACCATGCCTCGTTGAGTCTGACTCTGTCTGTATCTGTACAGTGTATCTTCCCCAGGAGTGAGACATCTACCTCCTGGGGCCAGGAGGATTTTAAACACCCATGCACTACTAAGTGTGACTATGTGAGTGTCTGTACCTCTCCTTTGGCGGCGCATGAGGAGTGACTGCCTATCACCATTGACACCTAATATATAGTAGTAACCATTACCTCCAGTATATAGAAGTCATACTGTCGTACTGCACTCCTCTCATCCACAGTAGTGAGGCATCTACCATGGCTGCCTCCAGCGAACAGAAGGATTATATAAACACCCATGCACCACTAGGTTTCCCTATGTGAATGTCTGTACCTCTCCTTTGGCACAAGAGGAGTGACTTCCCATTACTATTCCCTACTATCATCACCTCCAGTATATAGAATATATAAAGAAGGCCATGCCTCAGTGAGTGTGACTCTGTGAGTGTCAGTACCTCCCAGGGGTGACTAATCCTTAACCATTGGCAGCCTCCAGTGTCCGGGGAGGAGTCAGTGTGTGGGCAGCAGCCTGCCTCGCCGACTCTTTACACCGGAGTGTTAGCCCTACCCCAGCAGTCACCGTGTGCCACTGGCAGGCAGGAGGCAGCATGGAGCACCCACTACTACTCTGTGTGACTCTCTACAGGACTGACTGCAGCACTTTAGGCTTATACAGAGGAGGAGCCTGGATTAGATAAAGCAGTATAAGCCTAAGGAGGGACAGGCCTAGTTATATGGTAGCTTGTTCCATGCAGGTTTGAGCCATTGGTACCTACAGAGGAGGCCTTAGACCATGAGCATGACAAGCAATGCCATGACATGGGTGTAAAAGTGTAGAGAACTTTGAGATGTGTTGTCAGTGTGACGTCACCCTTCAATATTTCCAGACAAAAGCCACTGTGCACTCATAAGGTGCACTGATGACGGAGATGTATCAATCCAGCCAGATTTAGCTCAACTATAGGAACTCAGGCTGAGGGGGAGTAGATGGACCCATGCCTAACCAGCCTAACTGGGGAACACATAAGTAACTGACATCAAGGAGTACCATGTATCACTCACTAGGACCCTGTGTCAGAGTTCCTATCTAAAACGTGTCTGTATTGGTGGCACCTCCTCTAGTGTGTGGCCATTATCAAAATAAGCATGTTCTCATGTAAGTGCTGTGGCAATTAGGTCATAAGTACATCAATAAGAATACATGAAGGCTAACAGGTGTACTGATATGGAGCACTCTACCCACTAACGAGGATGTACCCCTGTACCCCTGGAGTCAGAATCTACACAGCAGGAGCCTTCAGGATGATGAAGAGTGACCCAGCCCTCCACTGGGAGATCACAGGCCTCAGCAAAGCAACTTAAGCCTAGCTGGAGCAACCTATACCTAATTTTGATTACTTAAAGGTACCTGGATTAAGTCAAGCATACCTGGAGTACCCCAGGTCTGTGATACGGAACAATGCAGATCTAAGTAGAGGAATGTATACCATAGCAGCTTAGCTCTTGTGGTAGTCCCACGTTTGGAAGCAACCGAGGCCTAAGTGGAGGAACCTAAGCCTATCTGAGGCCTAACTGGAGTATACAATTAAGCCTAGGTTAAGGATCAACCCAGGCCTACATAGAGGAACACTGGCCTACATGGAGAAACACAGGTCTTAAAAGCGAAGTGTAAGCCGTAGTTAGAGAAACGTACGTCTTGGGTCTAACTTGGGCCTAGCTTGGGCCTAAGTTGAGTTTTCCAGGCCTAGCTTAAGGAGCGATTCATGTCTGTTTAGAGGGACTTAAGTTTAGATAGATCTGTGTCAATATTGGGTACGTCAGTCCTAACTGGAGTAATTCATGCCTAACTTAGCAATCCAGGCCTAACTGGACGAGCCTAAACTTGGAGTAATAGTATAATTTAGGCATAGATTAAGGAGATCAAGAGTTACTGAGGCATTTAACAACAACACTTCACTCTGTGTCAAGACTCCCCACTCCCCCTGTGTGTCCCCCTCCTCCAGCCGACGACCCTGGCCCCTGTGCCGCCCTGCTGCAGGCACCACAGCACTGCCTGTGTTTACTCTGTGGATGGCACAGGAGCGGTCCTCGAGGAGGAGGGAGTCATGCTCTGTTGACTATTGTCAGTGCAGCCAGAGGCCACTGGGGGCGCTGCGGAGCTACTCAGAGCAGATCAAGCCTAAGATGAGTTTAAGGCCTCTGTGAAGCAGCCCAGGCCTAAGATGAGCAGTTTAAGGCCTCTGTGCTGTTGCCCAGGCCTAAGATGAGCAGTTTAAGGCCTCTGTGCTGTAGCCCAGGCCTAAGATGAGCAGTTTAAGGCGTACTGCAGCCTATCCAGCCTAACTAATGAGGTTTAAGCTTAAACAAAGCAGCCTAACCAATGTTGTTTAAGCTTAAACAAACCAGCCTAACCAATGAGGTTTAAGCCTAAACATACCAGCCTACCCAATGAGGTTTAAGCCTAAACATACCAGCCTACCCAATCGGGTTCAAGCCTAAACAAACCTGGGTACCTCAAGCTTGCTTGTAACCCAATGAAGCAGTGCAACCCTATGTAAGCATCGTATAGAGTTGACAACCTATATAGAGTAACCATGGAGCACTTAGATTCCTGTAAGGGCCACCGATGCCTCGAGGCTCTATGCTCATTTGCCGTCATGCAACTCGAGGCGAGTAACTCGCTCGTAGAGCATAGATGCATCAAGGCTCTCCTACGGGAGTGTATCAACCCCATAGGGTCGTCATGATGCATAGATGAAGCACTGGTGAGCTACTCGCCAGGGCTGCATTCATGCATCATGACGACAGTAGCATGATGCAATCAAGCCCTATGCTCCTCTTGCAGGGTTAGCCCCCAGTAGCAGCCCACTTGGGCACTAAGTGGTACGGCGCTATTCTTGGTGAGGGGCAGAGGCCGGCAGGAGGAGGCCTTGTGGATTATTACCTCTAATCCCATAACCCAAGCTGTAGTCGCCAAGTGGATTAACCCTTTATGGGTGGCATAGTCCCTTAATGCATAAGGTCCTAGTCGTTATAATGCTTGAATGCAGCCCTGCGAGTACCTCACCTGTGCTGCATTCAAGCATCTAGCCAACCCTGATTGATGTATCCTACTATCAACATGATGTGTGAATGCAGCCCTTGCAGGTAGACTCGCCAGGGCTGCATCCATGCATCATGGCGACCAAGGGTTAACCCTGATCCTGGCAGGAGGAAAAGAGCTGCTCATATTTGATGTCTGAGCTGCTCACTGTTGTATCTTATCATACTATAGAACTATAAATAGACGTATGTTATAAATATGTCTATTGAGTACTATATATCATACTGATAATAGCGAAAAAGATATTGCAACTACAACTTGTATATTTGTTATGTCCAGCGACCAATTTCGATAGGCGGCGAACAAATATCTTTCTAAAACCTACATGCCCCCGCACTCCCATGTTCATCCTAACACCATCCAAGTTACAGTAAACACGGAAAAGGGGTGGTTTTCACTGCCTCAGAACGGACAAGAAAGTGGCAAAAGAATCCTTGAAAAAGGAGTGTATTTTACACGGACTCCTTGGGAAAAAAGTGCATTTGAAACCGGCTCATTGGAAAAGGGACTCCGCTAATATTTCTCATGAAAAGGGTGTGCTTTTCAATGAAAAAAAGGGGTACTTTTTGGGGCTCTAAAATCCGCGATTTTACCATAAAAAGGGTACCTCTTTCACTCCGAAATCCGCGAAAAGGGGGTGTATTTCAAAACCTATAACGAGGATGGTGTCAGTATATGTTTGGGAGTGTGGGGCCCGACCACTCACATTCTAAGTGGGGCTTCTCTGCCCTGAGCACCTGGAGGAGGGGAGCAGCTGGGATTAGGGACATTGTGGATTATCATCACTAATCCCATAACCCAGCATGTAGGACGAGGTTGATGTTTGAGCTGCTCACTGGGTGAAAGATGCCATTTGTTGTTATGATGCGCCATTGCTGCCCTGACGAGTAATTTACCGGTGCTCGATTGGTGCATCATTCTGACACCTTGGGAGTGTATCAACTCTGTAGGGTCAGCCTGTTGGATGAATGCAGCCCTGGCGAGTTACTCACCAGTGCTGCATTCATCAATCATGACGACCATGACATGATGCATTGATGCATTATGCCGCCCTTAGAGAGCTATATATAGCTCAGGGCGACTGACTTGAGAAGCTCCTCACTCCTCCTCAAAGACATTCTGCACAGAGAGGTGGCGCCATCTGAGCTGATTACCTCTCTGTACGGACACGGCCATCCTGAACAACCAGGGGATTATGTTTGATGATTTATGCATTTGTCCTTGAGTTTAGACTAAGAATGTGTTGGGAGAGTGCCATTTCTGCTGCAGATTGGACTCCTCAGAGAGGGATTCCTGAGTTAACATCTCCCTCAGAATGTGTCCAGGGGTGAAGGTTGTGGAGGAGATCAAGATCAGTGCTATAGACCAGTGCAGCAAGAAAGTTGTGAACATTTCTGAAGTGGGAACCACGAATACATAAATATAATTTGAGAATCTGTTATTTGAATATATATACTATTTGAAAGATACTTGTCCTGGGAATCTTTTAATATGAGACCTTCACAAATATAGCAATTACAGTCAATGTTATAAGGATTCCACGAAAACCAACTAAAATACAATTTCATTATGAGAAAGTGACCCTTTCTTGCAGCATGGGTCTATAACATTGACTAGATGGACTAATGACCTAAAGGCTGCATATCAAGCTGTTCCTGATTAGTGTATGCACCGGGGGACCTGTCCCAAACCCTTGGTTGAGTCTATAAGAGGTTTGGGGTTTGGGGTACGCGTACCTAACACTGGGTTGTGTTAGTATTATAAAGTTCAGATATGGTTAAATGGAATTAGATATGTGGCCTCATATCATTGATGAATACCATAGAAATATACTTACATATACCTACACCTAGAACAATGCCTTGGGTTATCAAGCATTGTATATCGTTGTATGGGTTGGACCAGGTGAAGAAAGTTAAGAAGGATAGAACAGGGTTCTGGAAGGTAGAGGCTCAGGGGCTGTGGGCTGTCTATGGTAGGGGGATATAACCCAATGTGATATAACCATATGTACTACTGCCTATCTAACCTGGGATAGGCATTGGACACCGATGATACAACTCCAAAAATATATCAATCTATATTACGATTACTATTACCACTACTATTACTACTACTACTACTACTACTACTACTACTATTATTACTACTACTATACAGTAGCCTATTCCATTGTCTATTATGGATAACAGGACCAGGCCCCACTACCAAGTAGTCTACATTAGATTATGATATACGTTTGACCCCCATGCTACAACATGTACTAAAACGCCTTTTTAGGGGTCTTTACCAACACGAACTATCAGAGGCAACCATCTCCCAATCTACTCTAAAAGTATAGCATTACCTCATCCTATCACTATAGACTGTGCTAGTACTATAGAGGAAGCCTGGGATGGGAGGCCGTACCATTGTCTGGTCTGGGGTACTGAAGTAGCATAGCAGCACCTGCACCCCCCCCCCCACCCTCACACACACACACACACTCTTCAACCCCCTCCCCCCCCCCACCCTCACACACACACTCTCCAACCCCCCTTCTCCTCCAGGGTCCCGCGCTCTCTCAGCAGGCGAGGGGAGCAGTAGCTCTATGGTATAGGCCAGTAGCTAGATACATTTTAGACCAATGAAATAATTCCCTCCATTCACTGCGGAATTCTTAGGGTACATTATGTAACAGCTTGTACCCATGTGACCGCTGGTATCAGTGCTCATCTCGCCAGTACCAGCTTAAGTAATGGCCGCATCCATAGGACTACCAGATTGACCCCTATAGGGCGGTAGCGTCATACATAGTAGACCCGCCATTTAAAATTTCGCTGGGTGCGGTAATCATCACTGATAAGATACAGCCTGACTGGTACCTTATCCCTATCAGCTCTTATCAGTGCGGCCACAATCTCCTAAAATAGCAGCATAGATGAGTCATGAATGTCGCCTTGGTGAGTAACTCGCAAGGGCAGTATTCGAGCACCGTGCTGCCCGAAGAGTCGGCATGATGCATGCATGCAGCCCTGGCGAGTTACTGTCAGGGCTGCATTCATGCATAAACTTAAAGCAATAGGTGGACCATAAAGGGCTAGCCGCCCCTGCAGGAGGCAGTGGGTTAGTCAGGGTTGACGCAGCGCAATACACACTGCATACTGACGTCCACATACTGCTATATATGTGGGGGCTATATCCCTGCCCAGTGGTTACAATACTGGGGGCTGTCCCTACTACTATAGGTGTAGCAGTAAACCTACAGAGGTAGGGCCCAGCTGACTCCGGCAGAGCAGTTCAGTTAGAGGGACACTCAGTGAGGGGAGCAGCTCAGTGTGTGGGAGCAGCTCAGTGTGAGCAACTCACCGTTAGAGCATCATGGTATGAATGGCCCCGTGGCTGCTACTTGTTAGTGTCATCAGAGGTAGAGACTAAACTCCTACCACACCTCTAGAGTCCTACTAACTTCTGACCTACCCTTACTACAGAAGAGGGCAGTGCAGTAGGAAAAATCATTGAGAAGAGCAGCTCAGTGTGTGGGAGCAGCTCACCGTTAGAGCACCATCATGTGAATGGCCCTGTGGCTGTTAATAGTTAGTGTTATATCAGAGGTAGAGGCTAAACTCCTACCACACTTAAGGGTCCTACTCACACCATACTCATCCTCACTACAGGAGAGGGCAGTGCAGTAGGGAGACTCATTGAGAAGAGCAGCTCAGTGTGTGGGAGCAGCTCAGGATGAGGGGAGCAGCTCATCGGTTTAGGAGCTTACTAGGACTGACCCTGTAGCTACTACTACTATTTGCAGTGTTACCAGGGGCGGAGGCTATACCCCTACCATAGCTTCAGGGTACCACTGACAATGGGATGGCTACCTCTATATATGAGAAAGAGCAGCTCAGTGAGGGGAGCAGCTCAGTGTGAGGAGCAACTCGGCGCATAAGAAGCTTATTACTACTATTGGTAATGTTACCAGGGGCAGAGGCTACACCCCTGCTATAGCTCCAGGGTACCACTGATACTAGGGTGACTACCTCTATATGTATGAGAGAGAGCAGCTCAGCCTAGGATAGTATCCCTGCCACTGAAGCAGCTCAGTGTGTGGGAGCAGCTCAGCGTGTGAGGATCATAGTATGTATGAATGGCCTACTACAACTCGCTGGTGTTATAGGCCGGGTCCCTGACACAGCTTCATCGTCCCACCGACAACTGTAGACTGCCCTGCTTGGATATGGGTTGTAGACAGCTGCCATTTTGTCTGCCATTTTGACAGGCATTTCACTACTCATATTGACAACAGTCTGGTCATCTCTTAGTACTGGGATGACAGCGGCTCATTGTGTGTACTTAATAAGCAGTACTTCTATAACATTGAAATGTACCATTAATATGAGGTACCTCTACTTATATTAGGGTATGCCAAGCATTGATTGTTCTGATACTTTATGTTCTTAACATTTACAAGTGCTAATGCTCGATAGGTTCCCTGCGTCCAATCATACCTAGGTCTTCACAGGGGGCTTCGGTCTAGGATCTGGGTCGTCAAATGGTACACATGGGTTGACTGTTTCTGCAACTGTCAGATCCTACATTCAGCTCGTACTTTTATAAGCCACAATACATATTAGACCAATCAAATAATTCCCCCTATTCACTGCAGAATTCATAGGCGACAACTTGCATCTGTGTGGCAGCTGTTATCAGTGCTTATCTTACCAGTACCTGTTTAAGTAATGGCAGCGCCCATTGGACATTGAGCTTAATCTCTCTAGTGTAGCACTGAAGGCCAGATAGGGGTCTAACCCTATAGGTATATATCTCTGACCTCCAAGAGGGGGAGTAGCTCAGGATACGACCATATACCGTAAAACCTCGTGTATAAGCCGCGGCTAGTACGTGAATCAGCTCGCAGGTGAAGCGTTATATACGATCGGCCTAAAGTCGGGGTGCGGCTTATATGCGAGTTAGGCTTATATGCGAGGTTTTACGGTAGGTATATCTATGACCTCGAGCAGGGGCAGCAGCTCGGGGGGGGGGGGGGTGCACAGATTGACAGCAGCTAACAGCCCACCTGCTTATTGATCTACAATATTGTCTAATCAGGTGTAAGGGCCTCAGGTAATAGAAAGGTTAGCCAGGTTTGACCCCAGACTCCCAGTTAGAGTAGGTCAAGGTGAGCGAGCAGCTCCAATGGGTTAACACTAGGGTAAGGCATCAAGGTGTCATCTTGACTGTGGGAGTGTATCAACACCCTAGGGATGGCATGATGCATGGCAATGTCCTGCCTTCATTCATACATCAGGACCACACAATGCCTATGCATGAGTGTTGCCATTTAAACACTAAAAGATGATATTTGTCATCTTGATACACCAATGCAGCCCTGGTGAGTAACTCGCCGGTGCTGCATTGGTGCATCATGCCGACCCTTTGGGTGTCTGAACCCGCAGGGTCGACATGATGCTTGAATGCAGCACTGGCAAGTTACTCGCCAGGGCCGCATCCATGCATCATGACAACAAAGGCATGAGGCATTAAGGTATCATGCCATCCTTAAAGGGTTAAAGTCACACTTCAAGAATCTCTAATTTCAGTAAATGCCACTTTGATCAGCTTAGATGTCATTATGACAATTACATGGCATTTACTGACTTGAAGCAGTTTAAAGAGTGACTTTAAGCAATAGAAAATCTACTTAAATGCCAACATTCATGCAGTCAGCGTGATAGTGCATTAGCACTCTATGCTGCGCTATAGGACTAACCTCGGGTGGTGGTATGGCTTTTACTATACTACTACTAGATACCCCCCACTCCCTCTACACTGATAGTCTGTAGGCTCCAGAACCTAGTCAGTACTGACTAACAAATCAGTCTATAGTACCTGAATAGGTTAGTCATTTTCTGGCTCCCTATACGATCAAGGTTAGTTGATACTGTCAGGTTGGTCAGTACTGAACATCTCATCTTAGTCTTTTCCATTTCAATGAGTAAGGCATTAGTCATATTGTGTCGTTTTCCCTCATTCAGTTTTGAATAGCACTTGGGCATGCCTGACCAATGTCCTTACGACTAACCTGGGATAGCCACTACAGACCAAAGGCCGGAGCATCTATATTTTCTGTGCAGACCCCCCCCCTTCTACCCAACCACCACCACCACCACTATCATGCCTGACCAATGTCCCCATGACCAATCTGGGATAGCGACTACAGACTAAAGGCCGGGGCATTTAGATTTTCTGTGTAGACCCCTCCCCCCTTCCACCACCACCACCACCACCACCACCACCACCACCACCACCACCACCACCACTATCATGGTTGACCAATGTTCCTATGACCAACCTGGGATAGTCACTACAGACAAAAAGCAGGGGCATTTAGATTTTCTGTGTAGACCCCTCTACCGAACATCACCACCACTACCACCACTACCCAGGACGGGACCCCTTATCGACCTGCTCGTCTGGCCGCCACAGGAGCTCTTTCTGTTACTTCTTTTTTAGCATCGACTCGTTGGCAGCTTTGCCAATGTGTCGAGTCGCTCATCAGCCAGGACTAGAGCTGCTCATGTGAAGGTTACTTGGAAGGCCTACTTATAGATACATGTGTCACTGGATGAAGGCCTACTTAACGATATATGTGTCACTAAATGAAGGCCTACTTAACGATATATGTGTCACAGAATGAAGGCCTACTTATAGATATTGTGTCACTGAATGAAGGCCTACTTATAGATATATGTGTCACTGAATGAAGGCCTACTTATAGATATATGTGTCACTGGATGAAGGCCTACTTATAGATATATGTGTCACTGAATGAAGGCCTACTTATAGATGTATGTGTCACTGAATGAAGGCCTACTTAAAGATATATGTGTCACTGAAAGAAGGCCTACTTATAGATAACTGTGTCACTGAATGAAGGCCTACTTATAGATATATGTGTCACTGGATGAAGGCCTACTTATAGATATATGTGTCACTGAATGAAGGCCTACTTATAGATATATGTGTCACTGAATGAAGACCTACTTATAGATATATGTGTCACTGAACGAAGGCCTACTTATAGATATATGTGTCACTGAATGAAGGCCTACTTAAAGATATATGTGTCACTGAAAGAAGGCCTACTTATAGATAACTGTGTCACTGAATGAAGGCCTACTTATAGATATATGTGTCACTGGATGAAGGCCTACTTATAGATATATGTGTCACTGAATGAAGGCCTACTTATAGATATATGTGTCACTGGATGAAGGCCTACTTATAGATATATGTGTCACTGGATGAAGGCCTACTTATAGATATATGTGTCACTGGATGAAGGCCTACTTATAGATATATGTGTCACTGGATGAAGGCCTACTTATAGATATATGTGTCACTGAATGAAGGCCTACTTATAGATATATGTGTCACTGAATGAAGGCCTACTTATATATGTGTCACTGAATGAAGGCCTACTTATAGATATATGTGTCACTGAATGAAGGCCTACTTATATATGTGTCACTGAATGAAGGCCTACTTATAGATATAGGTGTCACTGAATGAAGGCCTACTTATAGATATATGTGTCACTGAATGAAGGCCTACTTATAGATATATGTGTCACTGAATGAAGGCCTACTTATAGATATATGTGTCACTGAATGAAGGTCCACTTATAGATATATGTGTCACTGAACGAAGGTCTACTTATAGATATATGTGTCACTGAATGAAGGCCTACTTATAGATATATGTGTCACTGAATGAAGCCTCAAGGGCCATGCTAACCCTTTAAGGGACTGCATGAAGGTTTGCATTTAAGCAAATTTTAAATGCCTTAAAGGAACCCTTTAAGCAGGTTTAAGTTCAGTAATGTATGGAAATGTCCTGGAAAGGTCATAGTGGCATTTATGTGGCTTTAAGTGCCATTAACTCAAATAAGATAAGGTGTTCCTTTAAGCATATCTTATTTACGAATTCACTAATTCATGCAGTGAGGACTACATAAATGCATTACAGCATCATGCCATGGTGGTCATGATGGATGAATGCAGCCCTGGCGTGTAACACGACTGCATTCAAGCATCATCAGTCTGACACTACAGGTTTGAGACACCTCCAAAGGGCCAGCATGATGCACCAATGCAGTCCCAGCGAGTTGCTCATGGGGACTGCATTGGAGTATCATGGCGACAAATGTCACCTTTTAGTGACATGTCGTCCTTAAAGGGCTAACGGTATAACTTCTGATGATATGTGACACAGGTAAAATACTCCCTATGCACTCACCTGGCCACCAAGGAATCGCTTGGTGAATCACAAGTTTGAAGTGATCATAATACATACTTGGAGTCTCATTGCTGATAAAACGGTGAGCGAGGCAGAGTACCGAAAATATGCATACTATGCAGAGCGAGATAAAGGCCATTCTTGCTGTATAAACGGTGAATTTTCATTCATTTAGGCTCAGGTTGACAAGGATGCTGGTTAACTATAGCGATGTATCCAAGTAGGAATATCAGTATAATCCACCCAGTCTCAACACAAGGGAGCCAAGGCTACTGACTGACTCCACTCTTCTAAAATTCCACAAAAAGCTAAAAGTCTCTTTATAAGGGTTTAAGCTTGTGGGTAGTTAGTTAGATGACTGGGTCCGTGCCTGCTAAGTAGAGGCACCAGGTGGGCTGTACCCTCAGCCGTCTTGTAACGTTCATAATCACAAGAAACACACACAAGGTACTCAATGTACACTGAAAATCCATAGATTGAAAGGGTTAGTCAGTTCAGACTATCCTAGGTTGGTCATATGAGTGTCAGTCATAATGGCAAAGTTATATTCAAAAATGACCGAGGGGTCAGTCAGTAGTGGCTAACCTAGGTCCAACATTGGTGTGTTGTATTTATATACCACTAGTTGGGGCCACCTGTCATGACCACTCAGTGGCTCCCCCTGGAAATAAAAGACTAAGGTGGGTTGGTCAGTAGTGACCAACCTGACAATAACAACTGACCTAGGTTGGTCGTATAGGGAGCCAAAAAATGACTAACTAGGTTAGTCACTAGTGACTGAGAGGTTGGTCGTATAGGGAGCCTAGGAATATCAGTGTACTCCTCCCTCCACCCCTCCTACCCCCCCCCCCCCCCCTTAGCCATATAAGGACAGTATAACGATGAAACGGGAGTGGACTAGTTCCCGCGACCACTCTGTTTACACAGACACCAGCAATCTCGTGAGATCTTGGTTCTGCTCTCGGAACGTAGCTTGTTCCTGGCAAACTGTGAGGCATGCGAGTCTGGTGAGTCTACTCTGGTACCCAGCTAAATCCCACGTGAAATTCCGAGGACAGAACTAACATGGCTGCCCATGTTGAGAAACCAGAACGATCGCTATAGTGCTTTAATGCATTATGCCCTAGTCGCCATGATACATGCACGTAGCCTTGGTGAGTAAGACGTCAGTGCTGCAGTAGAGTATCATGATGATAGATGCAACAAAGTATCATGCAGTTCTTAAAGATTTAGAGTATCATTTCTTATCTCTAGACTTCACTGTAAAAAATAGATGTACTTTTTACAGATTCACTCTGTAAAATTGAACACTGATTCACCGTTATTTGGAATACAATGAAGCATCGTAAATATCAGCCATTTCACAGTGGATCCATGTTAAATGCTAACCTGGTTTGGATTACAATGATTCAACGTAAATTCATCTTCTAATGTCAAATCCCAGAGGGAGCCACATATAGTGGATCTTGCCATAGATAGGTGGCCTGGTTTGTAAGAGGATTTTGCTGGAGAGTGTGAACCCTTGAAGTGGAGTATACATGCTGAAATAGTGGCCGTTTTCAAGTAATCTATATGTTTGACAATTTAACAATTCAATCCTGTGGTAGGTTTGACAAAATACCATGATCACTTGATAATATCCAGAAGAAAGTAGCTGTCTGGATCTATACACCTATTTTGTGGTAACATACTATGCATATATCCTCACCTCTGGAAACTCTGCCTTGTATCAATCCTATAGAGTAAAACCTCTTGTATAGGCCAGGGCTAGTATGCAAGTCAGATTGCCAGTGTGGCGTATAGGATAAGGACAGAGTACCAAAGTATGGCTTATCTATAAGTGTTTAGATGTATACTACAGTAACTAAAGTCACCATAATCAGACTCCCTGTGAGGCTTATCGAATATTCTCTGTATATTTGAATACTCTGAATCTATTAATGGTGATTCTACATAAAATTAATGGTGATTCAACGTAAAATTAAGGGTGGTTCAACGTAAAATGAACTGTGATTCTGCATAAAATTAACGGTGACCGTCACCGTTAAAAAGACGGTGAAAGTCATGTCCCAAAAGTTGCCGGTAATTCAACGTCATTTTGACGACATTTTTTTTACAGTGTTCTTCTGGCTGCTTCTTGGTCTTTTCTCCCCCTCTTCACATCTGTCCATGGACTACACTGGTTGTCGATGCCTTCGCGAAAGGCTCTGGCAACCGGCAAAGTGGCAACACAAAGCTGTTGCTTTCAGCTTTGTGGCCTAGGTGACAGTTAAAGTATTCCCGGAAAAAAAACACGGCCACATGGGAAGGGTTATGTTCCCACCATCACCGTGGCAGCTACCTTACCAGTGACAATGTACTGGCACAGTAGTCCAGCGTAGAATTAAGCAGTTACCAGTGTTAACGTGTGTATTACCAAAGGAACCCAGTGTATATCCACCCCGATACTTTAGCAGTTACCAGTGGTAATGTACCACCACAGGGGCCCAGTGTATATCCACACCAATTCGTTAGCAGTTACCAGTGTTAATGCACCACCACAGGAGCCCAGTGTACCAGCGACCACCACATACCACATTGATAATCAGAGGATCAGTTTCCGCCAACGTTAAATTAGTCCTACCCCGGTGCCCTGTGCACCGATCAATGTGGTACCACAGGCGCTCTGATCATGTGGGATCTAAGTGTGGGAGGGGTGGGAGGAGGGGTGGGACTGGGCACTTCTAAGTCTGTCATTCCCCACCACTAAGACCCCCAATCCAATTAAAGAAGGCTATAGTCAGCAAGCAATACTATACCAGGGGGCCATTACTAGTCCATATAGGGGTGCTCTATAACCCCATGTCTGTTAAAGATGCACTGTCTCTTAACTCCTGCTGCAGTTCCAATTTTGGTGCTTGTAACTTACCGATGATTTACTCTATATATATATATATATATATATATATATATATAATATATATATATATATATATATATATATATATATATATATATATGTATATATATATTTATACACACATATATATACCACTGTTTTCTTATTGGTTTAGGATGGTATTAGGTTCTCTTTAAAATGTCGCAAAAGATCTTCAGAAATTTGCAATCTCGTGTTTGATTTGGGGATTGAAATACATTAGTAAATAAGATATTTTAGAACATATATCATATAAGGAGGACATTCACCAAGTAAATACACTGTAAATAGTTGGTGTAGGTACACAATAGAATCTATTGTAGATAGACAGTAGAATCTACTTTAGAATGGGTTTACTGTAGAATCTAGTGTAGCTTTACAGTAGATTCTACTGTTTACACACTATCAGCTGTACACTTACAGTAGAGTCTACTGCACACCTACAAAAATGGCAACCAACTTTTTACAGTGTACCTGACATTCCATCTTTAAGGGGAACCCCTAGGGGAGGTGATGAGGGTGTGTGGTGTGTATTATATGTGTATAGGATCAGAGATAGGAGGAGGGGAGGGCAGTGACGCCCATCAGCCGCCGCCCAGTGCCTATCTCAACACATAATCCGCGTTATAGCGAGAAGCAGTAGGATGAGGTCTTAATCCTGGGGTGGTTACTGGCTCTTTGATGGTAGATACCGAAACAAAAACTACAGCCCACACATTCCATGATGTGACAGCCCTCTTATTCTCCCTTGATCAATTAACAGCCCCCCATTTTTCTTAGATGTCTTCTGACAGCTCCTTGCTAGGCCAGGATATTGTTATATAAACATTTGGGAAAGCTAATTGCAGTTTTCTGGGCATGAATTATGAGTACATTTGACTGTAACAACAGCCTTGTTACCATACATCTTCCAACAGCCCCCTGTTTTAGAGCCTTTTGGTTAGTGACAGCCCCCCTTTTTCTTACCTTACGGCGGTTCACTGCCATAGTTCCCTGGGCCCGTTTTGCAGTGGGTACCCAAACTGAGGTTGAGTGCCCCCCCACGGGGTCTTAATACATTAAGGGCCGCATAGTGATTTAACCCTTTAAGGATGGCATGTCGCTAAAATATGATATTTGTCGTTATGATACCAAAATGCAGCCCCGGCGGGTAACTCGCAAGTGCTGCATTCAAGCAAAGCGCCGACCTTACAGGGTTGAGACACTCCTAAAGGGTTATCATGATGCACACATTTATGAAGCTCCGGCGAGTTACTCGCCAGGGCTACGATGGTGTATAACACTCTCCCCATCGTCCCCTGCCACTATTATGTTTCCTTCGAGTACCGGGTCTTGAATAAGTGCCCCCGGTATTAATAGACAGTGTTATGGAAATGATGAGCACCTGGGTACTTGAAGAAGCCACCACTAAGTATATGGTACCTCTCCTTTCTACCATAACCTGCCCCTACACCCTCCTCTCAATCCGTCCACCCCTACCCCTACACTGATATCCTTTGGCTACCTAATCTCTCAGTCACTATAGTACCTAACCGAGTTAGTCATTTCTTGGCTCCCTATTCGACCAACCTGGGTTAGTTCTCAGGTTGGTCAGTACTGACCGACTCACCATTTTAGGCTAAGTCCTTTTGAGTAAGGCATTAGTCATATAAGTTGTTTTGCCTCAGTCATTCTTGAAATGCCCCAATGACCAACCGGGGATAGCCACTACAGACTAAGGGCCTGGGCTCTTAGATTACTTGTATACTCCCCCACCCCTGGCCCCCCACCCACGCGTCCATAGGCATAGAGCGGTATTTGATGTCGTACAGGGGATGAATTACATGCTACAGCCTTCACATCAAGAGCAGCTTCCCTGATCAATTAAGATCAGACTCCCTCTGCTAGCCGGGTATTACCCCAACCCTCTAAGCACAGCGTGATGCCTCAGGGCTTGTCGTCATGATGCACTGATGCAGTGCTAGCGGGTAACTCGCTGATGCATCATGCCGACTCTTTGGGGGTGTATCAACTGCTTAGGGTAATCATGATGCATGGATGAAGCACTGGTAAGTTACTCGCCAAGGCTGCACCCATGCATCACGACAACCAAGCACCTAGTACATTAAAGCCCTATGCTGCCCTGACAGTGCTAGGAGCAGCAGGGGTAGGCGGTGGAGGTGGCCACAGAGAAGGAGCTAGAGAAGGGGCCGGGGGATTTTCGGGCCTGTAGGAGCCTCGTTTGAGGGACTTAGTGGCCACTGAGAGTCCTCTTAGCGACACTTGGAGTCAGGGGGGGGGGGCATGTATAAGGGCGAACTTCAGGGTTAACCCTGCAAGGACGGCATGTCGCTAAAAGATGACATTTGTCATTATGATGCAACAATGCAGCCCCGGCCAGTAACTCGCCAGTGCTGCATTGGTGCATCATGCCGACCTTTTGGGAGTGTATCAACCCCAAAGGGTCGACATGATGCTTGAATGTAGCACCGACGAGTTACTCACCAGGGCTGCAATCATGCATCAAGACCACCAAGGGTATGACGCATTAAGGCATAATGCCGTCCTTAAAGGGTTAAAGGGGCTCTAAGCGGACAGACAGTCTATATTTCAGGGTTTGTAAGCCGCTAAGGACTCCATATTGACAGTGGTTTAGGGGAGGGAGCTACTGCCTGGTCACCATGCTGGGTCGTGGGTATGTTTGATGTCTGAGCATGGTGCGGGTCCTGAAGTGTAGGATCTAATTGCAGTTCAAGATTTGATGCAAGTAAATATGGGGGTATCTATAGATGACGGGATCCTCATATCCCCTCTCAATTTATACATGGTGACATCTGGCCATGTCACCATGTCGATTTAAGAAATGCCCCGGGAGAAATGCCCATGTCATATACTACTAAGCCCCAAAATGCCTATGTCGCCATGTCCAATATCTCATGCGTATATAGAAAACGAGTTTCTTTCTTTACATTTATATATATGGAGGTGTGACGTATCCGTATGACCCGATGTACTCCAAGATGCCCCATATACCTTGTATAGCACGGCAGTATGTACCACTACATTGATACCCGGGGTCAGAAAGGGGAGGCTCTAGATACTGCATCCATTCCAACCACGTGGTCGCCACCTACCACCTCACCCTCCCCCCCCCCCCCCACACACACACACCCTACATACCTGCACCACCCTACCCCTCTGCCACCCTAGTGCACCACTAGGTACGGGTCCTGTAAAACAGCAATACAGTTGGATGTCACCAGATAAGATTAGAAAGCACCGTGTAAACAAGGTTTTAACGTTAACGCTCTATGTGGAGAAATGGGGGTGGATCACTAAAATCAACATGGGAAAAATAAGCGAAATGACATGGGGCATCTTAAATTCGACATTTGACATGGGAAGCGGCGACATTGGACATGGGAATTTAAGTGACAGGTGACATGACCATTTCTTAAAAGCGACATGCGACGTAGGGACCCCCCCCCCCCCCCAATCTACACCCCCTGAAATGGTTAATGTTTAGGCCTAGAACAGTGATGGTCAATGTGTTCTAGTGAGACACTGCTAAGAAGTAGAATGGTTGGCCAACACCTCTCCCCCCCCCCGCGACATCTAACTTATGCCCCACCTCCCCTACTCACCCACAGCCGATCTCAGCATTGGCATACCACCTTATCAGGGTTCCAGCAAAGGCACGGTAGGAGATCGTGTGCTGTGCAGTTGTTGGCCAGACCCCCACCCCTATACACACACCACTAGCCGGTCTAACTAACATCCCCACCCCACTAACACCCCCACCTCACTGCAGCAGTACTCTGCCTCCCCAAGGCACAAGTGATGTTAACATAACTGAGAGTCCCAGCATTGGGACAGAGTTTTATCAGAGTATTCCAGTTTTTGTGCACCATTCTATATGTTATATTCAGAGAGTGGGTCTCACAAGCTGCTGTGTTGTGGGGTTGGTGGCCAGGCCCCCCCCCTCCACACCCACACACACCCTATCTACCCCCCCCCCCCCCACCACACCCACGCTATCTACCTAACCCTCCCCCCTCCCGCCGCCTGCTGCCTCGTTCCCCAAGTGCCCTCTTGATTTCCAATATATCATTGAGCAGCAGCGGAGGGAGCAGCTCGGAGCTGCTCTCTGTCTGTTCTGTAACAGAAAGTGGCGCCACCTCAGCCGAGTACCTCTCTGTACCATCACACGCTGTAAACAGGGTACAAATGTAAACCAATGGTAGGTTCTACACTGATAGGTTGGCAAAACTAGTAAAACTACAGTATATTTTACAGCTTAGCTACATTAACATTTAATAGTGCAGCCAGCTTTAACCACGGACAGATAGTGTTAATTCATGAACTGGGTTAAGGTCCAACCAAGAATGTGTTAGGAGAGTGAGGCCTCTGCCCCAGCTGTGGACCCCACAGAGAGTACTTCCCTGGTGTACGTCTGGGTGGGAGTGTGGTGTGTAGGACTTGATATGCGGGCTGGGTGCGGAGAGCGGGTTGGTTATCAGGCCCTGGTGTTGTTGTTGTTCTACGGATGGCCAGAAATCTCCTCCTATCTCATTCCGTATTAACCCTACAGTACGGGGGGCGAGTAACTCGCTAGTGCCTCGTGAATGTATCATGCGGACCATATGGGTATGATACACTCTTAAAAGGTTTGTATGATGCACTAATGCAGCGCCAGAGCTACTCACCGGCAGTCCATTGGTGCATCATCAAGACAAACAATTAAGGTGGGTCGATCCTTTGGTCTAAGAGTAGCTAGATTTTCATCAGATCTTTGCCATAAGACCATAATAGCATATACTCTCCAAAGAAGCTGAGAAAATAGGGGGGTCCCCAGCTATTTTTTGAGATATTGAAGCTTAGATCCATGTGACATCTGATAGGATTATATAGTGATTTTCCAAGTATCTACATAAAATCATATTGTAAAGTAGCTAAATTCCTATGTAATTCTGTCAGAGCATAGGCCTTAATGTTTTCTTTCTTGAAAATGCATTTTGGACATATGGTCCCGGGCATATTTCAAAGGTTTTGGGTGATTGAAAAAAAAAAATTGAAAAGAAATGGAATAAACTGGGATACCTATCTGTATAGATTATGAGTACAACTTCCACCACAGACAGATTGGCGCAGTGGTTTGATGCCTGTCTCACAATGCTAGGGTCGAGAGTTCTAGCCTCGGTCAGACCCTCTCTTAGGATTTTGCCAACTTGCCCACTACTATGTGACAGTCTTGGGGAGGTGCCCTCTGGTGGTGTGTTGCTGAACTACCAAAGGGATCGAGCCACCTTAAGTGCCGCTAGGATGCAGTTGGCTGAATATGTTTGCCCGCCCCCCCCCCCCCAAAAAAAGGAGCCTGGGCCCCAAATCAGAACCAAAGGGGCATCAAACACTAATTTTCTAAGAAATATCAAAATGCAAAATATGATGCTTAAAATTGGTCGTATTAGGCACCCCCTGCCCCCCCCCCAGAGATTAGCTTCCTATGCTACAGCGTAACCCTGTAACGGTTTAGCACAGGAGATGGTGTAGGGGATTCGACAAATAAACTTTACAATATCGTCGAAGATACTCCTAAACAGTATGGACAATGCTACATCTTCTACATGATGGTTCACTGAGAAAAGAAACAGAGTGAAAATGGAGTCCAGGCTGCCTCCAGAACGACTCCCCTTTAGAGGAGCCGTCATCCTTATGATGGTGAGACAGGGAGCTATGTGGCTCCCCTGGGCGACTCCATGCCAGGGAGTCACCAAAACTCCCTCAATCAGTCAGAGCTCCCATAAAGAGGGCAGTCATTCTGGAGGCAGCCTGGACACCCTTTTTCTCTGTGTAGGGCCATACATTGAATACTCGGAAGGAAACATGGATGCCTTTTGTGGCCGATAAATAATTTGTATACATATGCCTGATGTAAATTGCCAACTCTTCCTTCTACTACTACTACTACTACTACTTCTATTGCTACGCGCCATACATACGTCACGTACTGTACATACTGATGATATCCCTACGACAGCACGCACGTCCATATAATGAACATTGAAATAGCTGACATTGTGATAATTATTCTAGTCTCTTATTATCATAGTATATGGTCTTAATATGGTAGTGTACCTGCTGCTAGGGTAGCATGGGCACTACCATATTAGGGTGGCACTAGGAGGCAATATTGTCTCCTGTTCCCTTACTATGGAAATCTTTGCTTTACAGTGGCATTTTTTTGGGGTCTTACATGCCTTATTCTAGCGGCCTGCCCTGGCATTTAATGCATTATTGCATTGTTCCTTTCTGGTCTGATCTACCTTTTTACATAACCTTATTTCAAAGGCCTTTATCTGGCCTTTAGGGCAGTATATCAGAGGCACTTTTCTGGCCTTAAATATCTTATCACAGTGGCCCTTTGATGGTCTTAAAGTGGCATTCTCACCAAGCCAATCCCACTCACACTTTTAATACTGTTCCAGTCTACTGTGTGGTTAAGTGCGAATGGTGAGATTGCCCCTTTAAATACCTTATTATCACACGGTCTTCCTCTGGCGTTTTAAAGCCTTATCACAACAGCCTTTTCACGGCCGTATTCTGTTCCCAGTGCAGTAGGAGCCCGGATGTAAACCCTGTAGGCTAGTTCTGATCAACACAGAGAGGGATAGCCCTGAGGAGGAGGTGCGTAGTATGGACGTACCGCCAGCCCTGCCTTATCATCCGGGGACTTGAGGCATTGACTGGACTTTATCGATGCCCGCGGCTTGGGGCTTCATATATAGGAGGATTATAGCAAACACGGGAGGTACCAGCCAGCTGCGCTCAGGCCTGGAGGTATAGGCGTTGTACCGCTGGTACCAGTACCAGCTGGAGGAGCAGCAGGAGGAGGGGACCGCCAAACTCCCCTATTATCACCCGGAGTGTATGGCGGGTGTGCGCGGGGCGGCCAGTCTTCCCGCAGTCATGCCTGGATGGTCGGAGAGTTTGACCACCTTCTGCCGCCCTTACAAAACCCAACACTACCAGAATCAGCTCCCTCTGGGTGCCCAGGTGCCTGCTCACTATGGCACCCACTCCAGCTCTACAGAAACCATGATCCAGTCCTCCCCCGACTCCCCGCTACCACCGGACGGCGCCTACAGCCCTGACGAGCCCGATGGGGGAGCCGACCGGAAATCCTCTCATACACCGGATAATTCCACTTCCGGTTCTCCCTCGTCTCCGACATCGGCCTCGTCGTCGTCCGCGTCTTCAGCTAAGAAAGGAGGAGGGTACTGCACATTTGGCGGTTCCATGGTCGGCCCGCCGTCCCCGATCCGCCTCGCAGAGGACAGCGATGGAGCCGGGTCCGACGCAGAACCAGACCCGACACCAAAGTGTAACAACAATAACAACACTCATAGAAACCTCGCCGCTGCTGAAGCCAAGAGTGCTAGTCGGCTCGGTATTATCGGGGTGGCAGCACCCCAGGGGGACGGACTAGGCGGGGTGCTAGATCGTTCCAATTGGCGGGTGGTCGGGACAGGAAGTGGTGGGGGGCATGGCGGCGGGGCGGGTCCCGGCGGGGCGCTGACGTCGTCTGATCCTCCTCCGGGCGGAGACCTGAGAGATGAGATCTCCTCACCCTGGAGGCGGCAGGAGGAGGGGACCACCCAACTCCCCTATTATCACCCGGGTCATCTGCAGTCAGCGGGGAACCCCACACCAGCCGTGCCTCAGCCCCCTCCCCCGCGACTCCCCCCTCACGCACCCACTGACGCCTTACCCCCTCGGTACCCCTCGGTACCACCCCCCATCCCCCCCAGGCAGCCCTCCTCCAGGGCGACAAGCCAACCGCGACACAACTTCACATCTACCCGGGCCCCCATGGCGGTCCGTTACCGAGGTCAGCCCGTCTCCTCCAGGGAGCTACTCCTTGAGGCACAGAAACACGTGGAAAGTCTTCAGCGCTGCTTCGAGGGGTCGACGTCTCCTTCATATGAGGATGAGTTAGAGAGACAGCTGTTTGACCTCAATGAGCAAACTATCCCTGAAACCCCCCACGAGGACTCCCTCAGTGATTCAGATATCTGGGACGACCCCAGTTATTCAAGGAATAACTGGACGGGTCAAGGTCACGGCTTTATTAAAGGTAAAGGTCAGTTGGTCAGGGGTCAATTGCGGAAGCGTATATCGTGGAGTGAGTCGGATATAAGTGAATTAAGCCCCGATGGAGGGGAATATGATCTGGCAGAGTTTGAGGCCAGAGCTAGAGCGAATGCTTATGACAAAGAAAAGAATGATAAGAAGCGGTTTAAGCGGAGAACTCTTACGGAGACGGAGTACCGCACCTCGATAGCCGAGGCCCGGGCTCAGTGTGAAAGCCTCCTCGTAGTCGACGACGACCTCGATCAACTTGGAAATACCGCCGGAAGTAAGCAAAGCGAGGCTGCTGCAAGAGCGGCCAGTCCGGCGGCAGGGGTCAAGGTCGTCCGCTGGTGGCAGTTATGGGATGATGCAATAGTTCCTGTTTCTGCCACAGAGGGGGCTATGGGTAGTGATATCAAAAGGAGGCCGACACGCCCGGATGGCTTCCAGATGAAGGGGCCTTGGCTGCACCAGGAGCCTTCACCCGGCCTGCGACCTGTGTACCCGGAAGGTCAAGGTCGTCATTCACAAGGTCAAACAAAGGAGTACCGACAAGTCTTTCAAGGTCAGAACAAAGGCGGTAAGTCTCTGTATGGCAACAGCCACCAAAGTGCCTTGGTGCAAGGAGACCAGAGTCTCAACCTTCATGGGAGTGGATATATCCCCCAAGGTCACCACAAGGTCAACCACAATGATAACAAGGTCAGCATGGGGAGTAGTGGTAACCGGCCGCTCGGGCCTCCGCCGGGAGTTATTAACATGGTCACGGATTACGTTCAGTTCGCGGATGACAACCCCTGGGAGCCCCAGCGGGCACACCGCTGGCCGAAAGGCAGTAGCGGGGACCGGTGCACGGAGAGGTGTATACTGCTGCCTGAGAAGGAGACCGTGCTCGGCATACCCCCGCCATCTCCCAAACACAAACAGGTAGGTAACATGACAATTATAGGAGACATTTGAAAAACAAATGATAAGTTGATATTGTTATACACTGTAAAAAGTTGCCTGCCATTTTTGTAGGTGTACAGTAGATTCTCCTGTAGGTGTACAGTAGGTAAACATTAGAATCTCATGTAAATCTACAGTAGATTCTTCTGTAAATCGATGCTATAGTAGATTCTACTGTGTACCTACACTAACTATTTACAGTGTATATTAAATGATGAAGAAATACTGGTGAATATGAATCTTGTCTCAAAGTTATAACATGATGTAATGAAGAAAAGTTGAGATTATATCTAGCTTAAATATGCTGTTTATATACCTGATATTCTTTGCCTTCATATGTGTCGTTATATAATTAGATTATTAGGCTTAAAGGGATGCTTATGAGACATGTGTCATTTAATACGAGTCATATACCACTACACTAGCTGAATATGGAGACGCCAAGACCTCATCCTCTAGGTAGTAGCCACGGTGTACACTCTACATACTGTGCTTTAAGGACCGCATTGTGATTTAATGCACCAAGACCTTTTGTCGTCATGATGCATGTGACTGCATTCATGCATCATGCTGATCCTAAAAGGCAGATGCACTACTTGAGGGTTGGCATGATGCACCAATGCAGTGCCGGCGACTTACTGCCCAGTGGTGCTTTGGTGCATCATGACCAGAAACACGCAAGAAGCATCATGCCGCTCCCAAAGAGTTAACAATAAGGCTAGTTATATGCGGGATATTTGATATATCTACACATATATCCAACTACATATGCTTGAAAAATGTGCCGGTCTGAATTACAGTGTGGGAGGTATTGGATGATGAAGGACCTGTGTTCAGTACGCTGAAGATGATGTATTATTTAAGTAGTAGTACCAGTCTGTAAGCGAAATACAGTGAAGGAGCCTTATCCCTTCACTGAATACCCCTACAGATTGGTACTAGTCCTATAACTACTTTATGCCACTATACTAGCTGTATACAGTATACAAGAGGTGTGAAATGCTTTGTTCTCCGTGCGCGCTGTGGTATAACCCTTTTAAGACGGCAGAGTGCTTTAGTGTGCTATGCCCTCTCTTGATACAACACTACATGGAAGCATGATGCCGACCCTACGGGCCTGATACACTCCTCAAGGGTTTCGGTCCCCGAGGGCTAAATTGGCATGGGTAGTGATAGTATTGACCACCACTTATGTCCCCAAACCAGGCAGCTCAATAGCAGACCTTTATGTAGCAAAGCAAGGTATATTGTCAATTCATTTTAGATTCAAGTGGCCTTGACTTATTCAATATCTTTGGGATATTGTATTATGACTTATAGTGTTCTGATTGTCAGTTGTTATTTAATCAATTTTATGATTAATTGTAATGGTTTTACACAATAGCACACCTTTATGTAGCAAACTAAGCTATATTGGCAATTCGTTTTGAATTCAAATGATCATATGTCTGTGAGGCTTTTATACGCCTTGAATATAATGATATGGTTGTCTTACTCAATAACCTCTGAGATGAGATTTATTTTACATTTGTTTACTGATTTATAGTCCTCTGGATGTCATCCGTTATTTGATTGAATCAATGATAATCTGATTTGTTGTCCAGACCTTGAGATGATAAATTGTCTCTCAAATGCATGTCGTGCTAGGTCAGATACACACACTCAGTATTAATCCGTTAATAAGGGCAAAGTGTTTCAATGGTCTATGTCCTTTGTCGTCATGATGCATGGATGCAGCACTGGCATGGGTACTATTCGCCGTTGCTGCAATGCTGCATCATGCCGACCCTACAGGGTTGATGCACTCACATTCCACCAACAGTCTCCCAGACTTTAAAATCTATAGGTACTACTCCTGTATCAGGGTTAATCCTTTAAGGCCGGCTAAAAGAAGACATTTGTCGTTATGATGCACAAATGCAGCCCTAGTGAGTAACTCGCCAGTATTGCATTGTTGCATCATGCCCACACTTCGGGAGTGTATCAACCCCGTAGGCTCGGCATGATGCTTGAATGCAGCCCAGGCGAGTTACTCACCAAAGCTGCATTCATACATCATGACATCCAAGGGCATGATGCATGTGTGCATTATGCCACCCTTAAAGTGTTAAGAGTGATCAGTCACAGAGTGCCTAGCTCACAAGTGGTGATCCAATCCTAGTTAATTGGAATGTAACTGGTTTCATGAAAATAGTTCAGAAGTTCCTTGTTAAAATGGTTTAATTGAAACTTGCTCATCCTGGGGTCTGTTACATAATAGTGATAGTAATTTTAATTGAATTAATTTGTTTGAAACTATACAAATGGATATAAGATCCTTGAAACGTGAAATTGATCAATTTTAATTTTCTTGGTCGCTATTTATTACTGAGCTCCCAATGCAAACCGCTGTTCCACATCCCATGGTAGACCAATTGTACCCAAAATATTTCTTTATGTGAATAAAGATTATCGGCTTCAAAAACAGACCCCTGTAGCTTGATGGTTTCGATTAAAGGGTTCAAAAAGAAGCGGATAAAAGCGGCCATGACATGACATGGTATTAATTGTGGCTCTATTCACTGGGGCTCACTTCCCGACATGCACCAGTGCTGTTGTCATGGAGACTAGATAAGTCCCAGCTGACTTAGGGGGGGTGGGTGGTAGAGGTAGGGGAGGGGAGGTAGGGGGAGGGTGGTATGGAAACATAACTAGGTAACACTTTAGGGACGGCATCATGCCTTAATGCATAACCCAGTGAACAAAAAACGTTGTACAACATTATATAACGTTATACAACGTTATAAAACGTTTTTCTAAGGCTCCTTACTACGGCATAATGTTATTTACATCTATAAAACGTTATTTTTACGTAATATAACGTTGTTTTGTTAGCTGGGAATGCCCTTGGTCGTCATGATGCATGAATGCAGCGCTGGCGAGATTAGTTAATAATGTCAGGTTGGTCAGTGCTCACCTTAGTCTTCTCCATTTCTATGAGTATTAGGCGGAATCTTTTTGAGTAAGGCATCAATCACATTTTGTTTTGCCTCAGTCATTGCTGTTGGTCAGTTGGTCAGTACTGACCACCCAGTCAGCATAGAATATTGATTCTACATTGATAACTGATTCAAGTGATTGTCGATATTGATTCAATGTTGATTCAACATTGATGCAATATTAAACTGAATTTTGTGCCCACTGGGCAATGTCCATACGGCTTACCTAAGATAGCCACTACAGACTAAATCCTGTAGCATTTAGATTGTCAGTGCACCCAGGAGGTAGGAAGTGTTGTAGGGGTGAGTAAGGCATGAGTCATATTTAGTTTTGCCTCAGTCAATTTTGATTATCAGTTGGTCATTACTGACTAGTGGCCCTATGACTAACGTGAGATAGTCACTAGAGACTACAGACTAACTCCTGTAGCATTTAGATTGTCAGTGTACCCAGGAGGTAGGTAGTGCTGTAGGGTGGGGGCAGGACGTGATGCGGCATACTGTGAGACCAGTATACATACGGGGGTGTGACATGGGGGGGGGGCGGCTGTAGCAGTATGTACCTTACTATATATAGAGGCAGCCTCTGTATACATATAGGCTGCTGACAGTTCTGACATATGTAGGAGTGTATCAGGGTACAAGTGGATGTGATACACTGACTTATAGGAGTGTATCAGGGCTACAAAAGGATGTGATACACTGACATCTCTTTGCGACATCTAGGAGTGCCTAAATCAGTGGAAGATTTAGACGGGGGGGGGGGCACAGCGGCCCCTCTTTTATCCCTTTAGTTAAAGGTTTATTTGTCATTTTTAGACCAAAATTTAGCCAAAAAAAATAAGTGCGTCTTTTACCAAGAGAAGGAGGCGCACCCCCTCCCTTTCCAAATCCTGCATCCACCACCGCTTTAATGCTGCCCAAAGATGCCTGTTTTAAGGTGCATTGTCACATGTGGGAGCCGCACAGACAGACAGGAGTGGGTGGCACCTGTGTGCGTCCCACTGTCACCTCCATTTCGCCAATTAGCAACCTCACTGCCACCTGGTGGACGGCTCGGAACCATTTAAAGATGGCGTCATGTCCAAGATACTGTCGTTCCCAGATCCTTTCAATGGCTCTGGTAAGGCTGGGTTTGGGCAACCCCTGCTGGTAGTTTGTAACCAGCGAACATGAACCAGAATGTATGATAGTAATTTCCCATCAAACATTCTGGTTCCATTTCTGGTACCTGTTCGCTGGTCCCAAGTTAACCACAGGAGCTGCCTAAAACCAGCAAAAACTCAGAGTCATGGTCGTGTTTTCACGTGCCATTCTGTGGAAGAAAAGCGCATGGGACAAGTGTAGGCTCACTGCACTATGTGATAGATGAAAGCGTCAAGAAAGGTTGACTTTTCAGAAAAGTTGTTGATAAAGTTTTTGAACATTTCTAAACTGTGACTGACAAATAAGTAAATATAACCTCAAAATCCTGCCTTCTAATATAAGCTGCTTGATAGATAACTCTCTTGTGAATCTCTTGATGCTACATGTTTGCAAATATAGCTATTACCGACAATGTTATGAGGATTCTACTAAAACCAACGTAAACACAACTTTATTATGAAGAAGTCACCCTTTCTTGATACATGGGTCTATAGTACTCCTGCGCACTGTGACCTCTGTAACACTGTGCATTGAATGCACTCCACATAATAATAATTCTATATATTCAGCCTATATATATAATTACACGATGGCTGCATTAAGGTTATAAGCTCTTCACCGAATACATTGATATATTGGATTGACCTTTGTTCTTAACAGAATCTCTCTTTGGGCTATGAATCGGTAAATACTAAATATGTAGACAAAGGTACACGAGTTTTAGTCTGATGACTAGGTTATTTCACTTGTTGGTCCCTGGGCCGTATTTCACGAGGCCGCAGGCCAAGTAAAATGCGGCCCAGGGACCAACAAGTGAAATAACCTAGTCAACAGTCTAAAATGAGTGTTCCTTTGTGGGTGTTTTTCATCTTTTTCGATTCAAAATACCAAAATTATGGTGGGGGGGAGCCTAAAAAGGCTAAATTGGCCTCTTTCTACGCCGTTCAAATGTAAACAAACCGCCGTTTTGATGACGTCACATGGTCGTGAAATACGGCCATGGGTTATTTCATAGGGGGGTGTGCAATACGGCGTTCTTTGGTTAAGTCAATGGGACTGCCGTATTTCATAAAAAATAAATAGTAATATGATACCCATCATTATTAACGGGGTCTTGTAGGGGGAAACCAACCTCCCTATACCCTTTGATACTTTGCTGTATACCCCATTAATAGCTATACACAGGTCTTTATGGTGGGTGTCTATGAGTATCAATAAACATTGCCTGTGAAGTGAGCTAGTAGTGTTGTACATGGAGGGGGGTCCACAACGGTCGGGGCGACACGTTAGCTGATACCAGCTACTGATAAACAGCCAAATGTTCTGCTGTCATGAGCCTAACACATGAAGGGTGGGGACAGAACTCTTCTTTTTTAGTCTAAATGTATCCAGAACATGCACATGTGGCCTTAGGCCTGTTGAACTAATGTTTCAGGTACCATTATGGGAGAACCTACACTGAAGCAAACATGAGTGTCAGCCCATGTTGCCAATAGCACTCTCATACAAGTGTCACTGCTGGTGTATGATATGCTAACGTAAAACACCACGTGCATCCGTGGCATACAATGTGTCATATGCAAATCAAGTGATGTTTTCGATTTATTCTACCTACAAAGATTCAAGATCCCATTGTTTTTTAAATTATTTAAATCCGCCCAGAAATAAAGATTTTAGAGCTAAATTTGTGGAATGTAGCTGGATAGGACTACTGTGGTACGCCCCACTCAAACCTACAAACCAGCGTGGCGTACCACCGTCGTACGCCACACAGAGGCCGTCGGTACCTTCAGTGTTTAACCTATAGGTTTTCTATATGCTATGCTGTTGTAGGTAGAATAATGGTCAGGGGCCATTTTGGTGAGGGTCAGGCTATGCTAGACCTTCACTAACATGCTGGACTATTGCAAACTTGCTTGAGAGTCTGGCCATGCTGCAGCCTCATGCCAGAGTCTGACAATGCTGGACTCTTGGAGGCTTCAAGAGACTCTCCTCAAAGTCCAGCATTGCCAGACTCTCGTATGAGGATCCAGCATGGCTAGACTCTCGAGTTCTTTGGGTGAGTCCAGAAATGCCTGACCCTCACTTAAATAATATCTGACCCATGTAGGAGTCATTTTGGCCACCTAGGCAGCTTCGAGCCAGCCCTCATATTTTTCTGGGTGGAAGGTTTATTTTAAAGCACATTTTGCAACAGTAACTCTAAAGGGCAGGATATAAATGGTGCCATATATGATTCAGGAGTGCATCACCCACTCCTGCGGGGTTAGTATGATGCACATGTGAGTTACTGCATTGGTGCATCATGCCCATAAATTGGCATCAGGCGTTAAAAGAAAAGACTAGTGTAATTTTGTGTGACCTTCTATCGGTATTATAGCTATCAATTAACAATTTTCTTATGTACATACTATCAATATATGAAGCATAAAGCTGTTAAATCTAAAAGAAACAATTATACCTGGTGTATAAGTGACGTCACAAGAGACCCAAAATGTACCAGACACACTCAGTCCATCTCCATTGATTGGTCTAGACACCACTCTAATGACTTCTTGATTGGTGTCTCGGTAATGTGCATCAATATCAGTATGCCTTAATGGCCAATTAAGGGATATTCAAGGGCCAATCATAGGGCAGTGTAGGTGCAGACGATTTTGTATTTTGTATTTACTTCATTTTAATAGGCTCTTGTGGGCGTCATAATATATTTCTTCCCTAAATAGAAAAACAAGGGGTTTGTAACTAATGGCTCCCTCATCAAGTATTGGCTGTCTAAAACAGTATGAATACTGTTACAATATACCATATTTACATAGGTTTAGTATATATATGTCTGGCCACTTGTTTGGTATATGTGACGTCACTCTGTCACTATTGCTAATTAATATAAATACTATAGATAGAAGGTCAAACAAAATTACGCTGGTCATGACGTCATGAATGACGTAGGACTAAACATAATTGGGGTCTTCATTGATCTGGTAAGCAGGCTGTGGTGCCTTGAGACACGGCCTGCCTTGTATATATATATGTGTATCAGTGACATGTGATGATTGCACGCTGAGAACCCACCATGTGTGTTTGTTGTACCTTAGTGACCCTGTAAGGGCTGCAGAGTGCTTTAATGTGCTAACCTCTTTGTCTTTATGATACATGAATGCACCCCTGGTGAGTAACCCACCACTGCTGCATTCAAGCATCATGCTGATGCTACCAGGTTAATACACCCCCGAATGGTCGGCATGATGCCTGAATGCAGCCCTGGTGAGTCTACTCGCCAGGGCTGCATTCATGCATCATGCCGACCAAGGGCCTAGTGTGACGTTAAATGGTTACCCTGAGTGTATATTACCTTGTGACGTGTATGCAGACATTTACCTAATGTCTCCTTCTCTTTATGTCTTGCAGGTAAGAGAACTGTGGATACCGAAAACTGCTGATGTCATCAAGGTTAAGGTACAGTGGAAACATGGGCTATAAACAGATTTAACCATTTAAAGGGACATGGTCCAATTTTTCCCCATATTTTAAATCCTACTTAAATGTGATCCAAATGTTAGTAAAATATCATATTTGGAGGATAGGGCACAATATAATGTAATCTATGGCCAATAGCAGCCCATTAAGAGTGTCCAACATGGCCCAAGTACAGTATTTTACAGTATATTTTCAATGGGGGAATTACAGCGTGCACTCCAAAAGTCTTAAAATGAACAAAAAACTGACAATTGACTGAATTGTAAGCTGAAATATGGGGAATAATATCAGATAAGATAGGTAGCACATATACTATGGCCACATTGAACATTTCTGTTTATTTTTTACAAAATTGATTTTTGAGCCCTAATCATCAGACCATGTCACTGTAAGGGCTGCATAGTGCTTTAATGCATCATGCTCTGGTGTGCTATGATGCATAAATATACAGCACCTGTAAGGTCGTCATGATGTTTGAATGCAGCCCTGGATAGTGGACTCCCCAATGCTGCATTCATGAATTGTTCATGCGTCATGATGACCGACGGCATTAAACCACTATGCGGCTGCCTTTAAGGTGCTACATTACAGACCATTCAGTGGAAGCATGGGCCATAAGCAGAAATAACCCTTTAAGCCTTTAAGGACGCATGTCGCTAAAAGATGACATTTGTCATCATCATGCACGAATGCAGCCCTGGTGAGTAACTCACCAGTGCTGCATTAGTGCATCATGCCGACCCTTCGGGAGTGTTTCAACCCCATAGGGTTGGCATGATGCTTGAATGCAGCCCTGGTGAGTTACTCACCAGGGCTGCATTCAGGCATCATGATGACCAAGGCCATGACGCATTAAAGGGGCATTCTCACCACTCGCACTTACCACATAGCAGACTAGAACAGTACTAGAACTGTAAGTGGAATACGCTCGGTGATTATGCCACTTTAAGACATCATACCATCCTTAAAAGGGTTAAAGGGCCATCTTATAGACATCATTCATCATTAGATATCAGTTACATGAAAGGTATAGGTGGTGGAACATGGTTTACATAGACAAAGGTTCACAAGTTTTAGTCTGTTGACAGGGTTATTTCACGAGTTGAAGGGCGGCTGTATTTCACGAGGCCTTAGGCCGAGAGTGAAATGCGGCACCCCCTTCAACAAGTGAAATAACCCTGTCAACAGACTTAAGCGAGTGTGCCTTTGTGTTTATTTTTTATCTTTCTCGATTCAAATTTTCAAAATTATGGGAGGGGGAAGCCTACAAAGACATTTTCTAGATCGTTCAAATGTAAACAAACCGCCATTTTTGATGACGTCATAGGGCCGTGAAATACGGCAATGGGTTATTTCACGGGGGGGGGGGGGGGGGTGGCAATACGGCGTTCTTTGGTTAAGTCAATGGGACTGCTGTATTTCATTTTAAAAAAAAGCTAATACTTTATAGCAATACTCTGTCAATGTAGCTACTTCAGTGGGTGGCCATACTACCTATAGATGAGTATTTTGATATCTGACAGACTGACAGCCCAGACATGTAGGCCTATTTCTGGCCTTCTATTCATATTAGCTTAGGTGAACGTAGATATGGCATATCAAAGGCAGGTCAAGAAGCACTATCCACAGGCAAATGTAGAAACAGGTTCAAGTTGAAAAAGAAATATGTATAGGGAGATATTTTTCCATCTGTATGAAAAAGAGTTGGCTTAGAGCTGCTCTGAAGGGTGCTTTTTATTCCATGTGGAGAAACAAAGTTATTATGCCTTAGTACTAGAATGGCCGTTCTCCACACCCCCATGGGGAAACTGATGCTCATTCTCCATTGGGGTGTATCCCCATGATGACATCAATAAAATAGCTATGAAACTAATCTTTGAATGTCGTTTTAAAGTATAATTTATCATGAAATAAACACGGAGATCCACTCTAATCAGATCATCGTGGACCTCTATCTATTTCCTCTACTCTGTAGCAAGCGCGGTATTCTAGCACTTAGAGGGAGGGTCTGAGGGATGACTCCTCTCCCCCAGATTGGGTAGGAGGGGATCCTTAAAAAGTTTTTCTTAGAGAGCTAGTTCAGATTGAAGGTGTGATATGGGCTGTATGAGCAGGCATCTTACCCTATAAATAACCACCTTATAACTTTAAAGGCCACATAGTGCTTTAACCCTTTAAGGACGGGTGTCGCTAAAAGATGACATTTTGTCATCATGAGGCACCAATGCAGCCCTAGCAAGTAACTCGCCGGTGCTGCATTGGTGTATAATGCTGACCCTTTGGGGGTGCCTCAACCCGATAGGCATGATGCATGAATGCAGCACGCATCAGGACGGCCAAGGGCATGATACATTAATGCATTCTGCCGTCCTTAAAGAGTTAATACATTGTGCCCTTTATTGTCCTCATGTATGATTGCAGTTCTGGAGAGTAACTTGCCCACGCTGCATTAATGTACCATGCGAAACATATACAGGGCTAGCTGATACGCTCCCATAGGGTCAGCATGATACCTGAATGCAGCCCTGGTGAGTAGACTCACCAAGGCTGCATTCAGGCATCATGCTGACAAAGGGCTTATTGCATTAAAGCAATATGCAGCTCTTAAAGGGTAAAGTGGTAGGATTGCACCGTCGTGAACCTGCTGAACCCAGGACGGCTAATGTGGGGTCCTATGTTCTCCCAACACCCCGCACGCTCACAGGGTAACCCCTTATGGGTCGCATCGATGCAACATTTGTCACCACAATGCATCACAAATGCAGCGCTGGCGACTAACTAACTAGCCCTGGGTATGTGCATCAGGCCAACGTATCAAGAGCGTATCAACCCTGTAGGATCGGCTTGGTGCATGAATGCAGCCCTGGCAAGTTACTCGCCAGGGCTGCATTGATGCATCTTGACAACAAAGGACACAGCACAGTAAAGTGCTATGTTGCACTTAAAAGGTTTTTCCCCTGTGTGTAATCAGGCTAATACACTACATGGTGTGTGCAGGGACTCATGGTGATACAACACGACCTGAGCCGGCAGCCGAGCTATGCTCCATGCTGCACCTTCTGAGGGTGTTAAACCCATTAAGGATGGCATGATGCCTTAATGAATCATGCCCCTGGTCATCATGATGCATGAATGCAGCCCTGGCGAGTAACTCGCCAGGGCTGCATGCTGACCTTATGAGGTTGAGACACTCCCGGAGGGTCGGTATGATGCACCAATGCAGCACCGGCGAGTTACTCGCCAGGGCTGCATTGGTGCAGAGGAGGTGGCGGTTTCAGTCTTCAACAGAAGGACACTGATCACTCTCATGTTGAAGGCAGAGGGGTATGCAATTACACGTGTATTCTGTAAGCCCTATGCTCACCCCTTCAAGGGCTACACATAGTACCTGGATGCAATATCCTCTTTGGCATAATGGATGAATGTAGCACTAGCGAGTATGCCACCAGGAATGCATCCAATTCCTCGCGTCGACTCTAAGGGGTTGCTACAACCATGCAAAAGTTTCAGCATGTACACCAGAGCATTGCTGGCGAGTAACTCGCCGGCACTGCATGAGGACAAATGAATATGAATCCTTGGGACATCATATATGATGTTTTAGGGGTAAGGCCTTACACTAGCTGGCCTAAGTTTTAAGGCAAAGCATGCCCTTTTTCTTATTTCCTGCCGAGGACATTGAAGTGCTGCACTCACAGATAGTTACATGACAAAACACTCTTTAAAATGTTTGTGGATTCACATTATTAGTTGTTATACAACATGCACTGTCCAGGGTATTTTTTCCTGACTAGATGCTCTCCAGCACCTTCTGGTGAGCACCTAGAACATCCAGCTGGTTACCCCTAACAGGGCGGGCATTTCTGATCGGGACTGTACATAGGGTAGATTCACCATGAGTCGGACACATACCCCGAGACGGACAGTGAAATTTGAGGTTATTCATCTACAATTCTGCTTCTAGTGTTTGTTATTTGGAAAGAATAACACTTAAAGTTTACTCTTATATACAAATAAAAAGATTAAGATGCTTGAATAACCATAAAATCAGGTGTCTGTCTCAAGGTATGTGTCCGACTGTAGGTGAATCTACCCTATACACAGTACAGAGTAGGGTGCAATGAAGCTAATACACAACATGCCCCGCTGATGGACCTACACAGGTCACAGAGGGGGACCTGGGAAACTCCAGGTTGAGACTAGTCAGCATCTTTTGCTGAGCAGTTCTCTGCGCAGAATTACTGTTCTTTAGGAGCACATGATTAAAGTCAGCATGATTTGCTGAGCGGTCTTCTGTGCAGAATTGTTCTTGTTCTTGAGGAGCACATAAATAAGACTTTTTATCTGACTGTCCCTTTCCATGAATTGAATTCAGTGGTATGAAACCATCATTATAAGCTCAATGCAAACAAAGTATTTAATATGTTCAATGGTTTCAATGGAGGATTTCAGAGCTTGTTTCAATTCTCCCGATACCCGATCCTCACTGCCAATCTGCAATCGGTTAGAATTCTGAGCAATCTTAAGCTTGGAGACCTCCAATCGCATTCACTCCCCAACCCCATGACTTAGGAAAACCCTGACAGTAGAACCCCCGCCACCAGACACTAGACACCCTATAGAGATCGGCGTGGAGGGCGGGCCGCCTTAGCTCCCCGTGTCAAAGCGCCCTCCTGCGGCAGGTAAGGCTAATAACGCCCCACACACCGCCACTTATCCCTTTAAGGACGGCATGATACCTTAATGCACCACATCTTGGTCGTCATGATGCAAGAATGCAGCCCTGGTGAGTAACTCGCCAGTGCTGCATTCAAGCACCATGCCCTACGGGTTGATATACTCCAGAAAGGTCAGCATGATGCACCAATGCAGCACCGGCGAGTTACTCTCCAGGGCTGCATTGGTGCATCTTGACGACAAATGTCATCTTTTAGCGACATCCACCCACGGCCACTCAAGGAAACATAACGGACAAAAGTGGAACCCGCATGAGGGAAGGGAGAGATCGTCAACACATAAACGAAGTGTCAGGTTGCTTTTCCATCCAGTTACCCTTTTACGGGCCGCATAGTGCTTTCACGCATCATACCCTTGATAGTCATGATGCATTCATGCATCTCTCACCAGTGTACTCTCCAGGGCTGCATCCATGCACCATCCCGAGCCTTTCGAAGCGTATCAAACCTACAGGGTAAGCCTGATGCTTAAATGCAGCACTGGCAAATTACTCTTTTGGGCTGCATTCATGCATCATGGTGATAGAGGCATGTATTTAAGCATCATGCTGCCCTTAAAGGGCTAATCATCTAGAAGATACATGCAAACCGCCATGTTGTCTTCCGCTGTGTTGAGATCTTAAAACAGGACAAGGACACAGTGTTTTGATCCATAGTTTAGATGTGGCAACAGATTCATTGATTGGAAATGTACGAGTGCAGAAGAAGGGGTGGAAATCCAACCAGTAAAGGAGACCTTTGATATGGCAGTGTCGGTTAGCAGAAAGGTGGAGCGACCTCAGGGGTGTAATGGTTCGGACAATCTACATGTCTCAGTAATTATCGATGTCTTTGAAAGAATCTTCTTCATTGCAAATGTCATGTACATATGCTTGTTTTTGTTTGGAGAACATTTTATTGATTAAAATTGGTTAAACTGTGGTTTTAAGGGTTTCTACTCTGACAAATAATGAACCTTCTTGGCAGTTTTCAGAATCGTGACACTGATGATGTACACTTAAAAAGTAAACTGGTCTCCAGACTCTTCCAAGTGATGATCATGAAATAAACATGTCAAAAACTTGTCTAAGTGACAAGGAAGCGGGTCTTCTAGCTGGAGATAGAAGACCCATTTTGCATGTGCCAGCCCAAAATCCGACATTTGCCAGCTCCAGATTCTATTTGTGGGAGATAGGTTAGACAACTTTTGACTCATTCTGGAGACAAGTTCACTTTCCCAGTGTATTAATACTGATTTATCAAATTTCTATTTCTTAGACCCTATTCATTTACAGTGGGTAGCTACTGTTTCCTAGCAGAACAAAGACCTGGGAACAGAAATACAAAGCAGCCACCATATCACACGGTGACAGAATAGACCACATATAAATGCCCATTAATGGCTGTATTCATAGACTTTATTGCTGGGCAGCACACCAGAAGCCGCAGTTATTCTGCGGTACAATAACACTACAGGCCACATGGATCTTTTTGGATTCTTCGGGGAATTATGTATTATAGCTTATAGTCACACAATAAAAATAGATGGGCTTTAGCTGCCTAGTGGTAAGCACTCCTTTGTGTGATTCACAAAGCCAGAATTGCTCTGGTTTCTTAGAAAGTATATTTTCCGCATATGCTGCATGGAATAAAAGGGCTTTGTTACGATGTAATAAAGACCCTTAGACATCCTATCATACAGCAACAGAACAGGCCATAATATAACCCAGGTCTCCAAACTAATGTCACAATAGGGACGAGGAGCAACCGCTCTAGTTTCTGACGTTCACAAATGATCTCAAGGCTCCAGAACTTAGTCAGTACTGGCTAACAAATCTGTCAATACTGCCTAACCTAGTTAGTCATATTCTGGCTCCTTATATGTATGACCAACCTAGGTTAGTTTAATACTGTCATGTAAGTCCTTTTGAGTAAGACATGCATTATTTTTGAATAACACTCGGCCATGCCTGACTAATGTCCCCGTGACTTACCTGGGACAGCCATTCAGACTAAGGGCCGTGGCATTTAGATTGTCAGTGTTGCTGTTATTCGGGATAGCACACTTTGCTGACACATCTCACAACAACAGAATACAATTGATGAATATAAATTAACGAGTCACTAGTTCATTGCATTCAAACTGACATACCAGTTCATTGATGTCACATCTTCCCTATTAATGTTATCTTTGAATGACGATGCTACTATAATATTCTAGTCTGTACCGTCACCAAATGAAGAGACGTTTTATCTAGTCAGTGCAGCTCACTCTACAGACGGGAAATCCCATACAAGTAGTACCTCAATACCGGGCACCCACCAGGGCTGCATTCAAGCATCATGCCAGTCTCGGGCCCTGACTTTACGTTTACAGTCTGGGAGAGTAATTAGGCATATGTACCTACACTGGACCACATACCCTGCTATACTGTATATGCCCACTAGTATCAGCAACCATGAGAGTGTGGGTTCGAAACCCACTCTGGCTACATTAGTAGTATTGTTGATATCTGCACAAAACACCTGAATTGAACTAAATAACCTGGCAACATATTTCCTATGTATAATAGATCTGCCAGTATTGGTGATATCTATGTCTCAAATGGATTAAATACAGATTCAATAAAACGTAATACCTATTGTGCCATGGTGGGATTCGAACCCACACTTCTCATTAGAAAATGATCCAGGATCCCCGATCATTTTTATTAGATATAAATTTGTCAAGGCCCAGTAATGGGCCTGGTGTGCTCGAGGCTGGCATCATGCAGACGCTATATTAAAGGTGGATACACTCCAGAGGGGTCGGCATGATGCACCGAAGCAGCACCGGCGAGTAACTCCAACAAACATTGCCTTTTAGTTACCTGCCGTCCTAAAAGGGTTACAGTTTGAGAACAGCAGTGACTGACTGGTAGCCGAGACGCTCAGCTCTGCTTTCTCAGATTATCCCCTGTAGATCTGGTAAGGCGGTATTTGATGAGATCTGCCGTCAACAACACTCCTCCCCCCCCCCACCCCAACCCTTTAAGGGCTGCATGGTGCTTTAATATATACTGCTCTTTGGTCGCCATGATGAGCTAGTAACTAGCAAATAACTTGCCAGTGCTGCATCCAAGTATCATGCTGACCCCACAGGTTGATACCCTCCCGGAAGGGTGGGCTTGATACTTGAATGCAGCTCTGGTAATTAGACTCGCCAAGGGTGCAATCTTGAATGCATCATAACGATAAAGCTTATAGCGATGACTCGGTTTTCTCTGTATGGGCGGCCATGTTAGTTCTGAGCTCGCAATATATCGTGAGACTTAGGCAGTGACCAGTTACTCTCACACCATAGCTTCCGGGGAACAGGCTACAATACGAGAACAGAGCCAAGGTCTCACGAGATTGCTGGTGTCAGTGTAAACAGTGTGGGTGCGGGAACAAGTCTGATCCCGGTAGAGGCCTATAGTCCCGACTGCACTCCAATTGTCGCTGGATGGGTACCGAGATGTGCACCCTTAAAGCACTATGCGGCGCCTGCAGGTTTATCCCCCTGCAGGCCGACACTCCCGCCCTCAGAGACGGTACAATAGGCCATGTACGGCTGTAGGAAGGGTAGCCTGGGAGACAGGGAGGCAGTCACATCTATATAGGGGCCAGGGTGATGCTCTCTTGTAAGCTGCCACATGTGCTATCAGCTGATTATAGCAGAACTTTAACTACTTGAAGATATGTAAGTCCCCTTTGGACCATAGTTGCAGGAAAATAGTCTATAAGTACAGCCATATCCCCTGTAGGGATAGCTCTTTGTAAGTATGTATGCGTCCTGTCTCACTGTTGGTAAAAGCTATCGTAAACCACTTCAGAACCAGTTAAGTAAAATGGTCGAATTATATAAACAGAGAGATGGAGAGAGACGGAGAGAGAGAGAGAGAGAGAGAGAGCGAGAGAGAGAGAGAGAGAGAGAGAGAGAGAGAGAGAGAGAGAGAGAGAGAGGGAGACATAGAGAGGCAGAGAGAGAGAGAGAGAGAGAGAGAGAGAGAGAGAGAGAGAGAGAGAGAGAGAGAGAGAGAGAGAGAAGGAGACAGAGACAGAGACATAAGTTAGGACGGATGGAGAGATATGGAAGTGATGAGAGGGATTGGGGATATAGAAAGCTGTGTCTTCATCATTGCAAGAACAGCATTATGACCTGCCACTATTGTAGTCATTATAAGACGGGACAGCCCCCCAGTCTACCTCCTCCCCGCCTGGTTCCCGGCGTCTTGATGAGTCCCTGAGTACACAGTGGGACAACATGACTCGTAGGGACCAGATAACGATGCTATAGCGCTATACTCTGTCTGCATAGACCATAGACAGCTATAAAGGGTGACTTTTCAGTAAATTTGTTGATTAAGATTTTGAACGTTTCGGAAGTGTGACTGACAAATACGTGAATATAACCTCAAAATCCTGCCTTCTTATATAAGCTTCTTGATGGATAATTGTCCTGTGAATCTCCTGACACTAGATATTTGCAAATATAACTAATACAGACAATGTTATGAGGAATCTGTTTTAACTGACATAAACATAACTTTATTATGAAAAAGTCACCCTTTCTTAATGCAGGAGTATATAGTACACCAGATAATGGTGCTATATGACTAAACACTGTCTCTTAGTACTAAGATAACGATGCTATAGACTAAACACTGCCTCTAGTACTAAGGTAATGATGCTATAGACTAAACTCTGTCTCTAGTACTAAGATAATGATACTATATAGGACTACACTCTGTTTCTAAAGATGTTCCCACTATATATGGGACTCAAACTTAAAGTTTCCCCTGTATGTTTTAAAGAGTCATTGATAACTTTGCAACCCCTCAACCTACAATGGTGATCAAGGTATCAGGTTAAAGCTAAGGTGAAAAGCTAAATAATTCAGGCATTGTCACTCCCATATTTTGAAAATCATGTGACTGGTTGCCATGGTAACCATGACAATTTTTTCTAAAATTTGGATTTTTTATCTACCTTTCATCACTCTGACTGCCATTACAGGATAACTAATTACAGTGTGCACATGGGAAGTTCGCAGATTGGGTAAAACTAAATTCCACTTCTTTTGAGCCTATTTTGATAACTCTAGCACCTTTGCTTTGGAAATTACGAACCTCTAAACAGATTCTCAGAATTAGGTAAAACAAGCTTTAAGCCTGCCATTAGACAGAATATGTGAGGATCTCTTGAACTGTTATGCTCAGAGACCCGATATTAGGTGCAAACCTAAGTTTGTAATTGGAGCTACAATCCTAAACGGGGTGGGGGGACTAATGTGGAGGCTAGTAGGGCCTTGTATTGGCAGCCAAAATAAAGTTTTTGTCATCCCACTGTGTTCTACTACAGGGAATCTGACCATTGGGTCTATGAAACAGGCTTACAAGAGTTAAGTGGTGCCTTCTTGCAAAAAGTGCTAAAAGATGGGTAACTAATTGTTACATTTTGCCTCCTAACTCAAGCAATGTTAGCTTGTTTTCTCAACTTGAAACAGTTTTGGAAAGCCAAGACAGTCTTCTTACTTAAGATATATAATTGAAAGCTCCATGTCTGATGCTAATAGTCTTAATAGTCTGTCTGGGGCACATATGATGCTTCAGAAAGTTACAAATCTGACAGCATATAGGCCTGTGCAGGTAAAAAAACACCTATATTAGGCTGTTCCACCCCCATTTTAGGATGTTCCAATCACCCACTTAGCTATAAAAATCAGAATTTGTCCACTTTTTTAATCAATTATGCTTAGGAATAATGTGCAGGGCTTCTACTGTATGATCAAAAAATAAATGACTGGCAAAAACTCATCCAAACTGATAATTGCCTTCAGTGAATACACCTTGTTATTGAGTCCCATATATGGTGGGAACATCTATAGTACTAAGATACTGATGTTATATGGTTAAACTCTGTATCTATAATATAGTACACCAGATAATGTGCTGAAGGACTAAACACTATAGTACTAAGATAATGATGCTATATCACTAAATACTGTCTCTCAGTACATCAGATAATGATGCTATAGGACTATACACTGTCTCTAGTACACCAGATAATGATGTTATAAAACTAGACACTGTCTCTAGTACTAAGATAATGATGCTATAGACTAAACTCTGTCTCTAGTATTAAGATAATGATGCTATAGACTAAACTCTGTCTCTAGTACACTAGATAATGATGCTATAAACTAAACTCTGTCTCTCAGTACAGCAGATAATGATGCTATAGGGCTACACCCTGTCTCTATAGTATAGTACACGAGATAATGATGCTATAGGACTAAACTCTGTCTCTAGTACACCAGATAATGATGCTATAAAACTAAACACTGTCTCTAGTACTAGGATAATGATGCTATATGGCTATACACTGTCCCTTAGTACTAAGATCTATGATAACTTGTCTATATACATGCATACATTGTATACTTATATATACAGGAACTGGAAGCAATCAACGCAGATTTAACCTGTTAGGACAGAATGATGCCTCAGGGATTCATGGCATAGGCATAGCTCCCTGCGCTGGTGCTGCATTGGTGCATCATACCACCCCTTTGGTCGGCATGATGCATGGATGCAGCACAAACGATTAGTTAACTGGCTGTACTGCATTCATGCATCATGACATCAAATAGACAATGCACTCTGCTATCCTTAAATGACAAGTCTTGGAAACAGAGGCCTCTCCATGTGGTTGTTGTGATTCTGCAGGGGAGTGGACGATAGACTCAGGCCACTTTCCGGAGGGCCTAAGATCCTATTACACTAAACTGCGTCAACATGACTTGTGATAATCAACCCGCCAAGTCTTCCGAGACGGAGTATAGGACCACTAGGTGCAGGGACTATTTTCTTTGGTGCAGGCACACAGATGGGTGAGTAAGTCGGCCAGGGGACGTGTCTTGTGCCTTATTTGCCTTGTTAGTGCCGTGTTCTGTCACTAGGGGGCCTGTGACTGTAGGGGGCAGGCATTCTGCAGCAACGGGGGTGATCAGAAAACCTCTCTGTGGAGTTCTAATCTCTAGTATAGGCTTCAATCTCCTAGCAGATTCTTGGCCTAGGCTTAAATTCAACTGCATATATCAGCACACATGATCCACCATCGTCTTAAGATGGTTGCTATCATAGTTGTAGCATGACCTGCCTAATAAGGCCAATAAAAGAAATTGAGTTTGAGTTATCCCAACTTTCTATGGAATTTATTTCGCCCAGTGCTTTGCTACTCATATCATGGTGCTACCACAGGAGGTTTGTATGTTACAGAACTTTAAACAATTACACCTTGACACCTGCAAAGTAGCAATACCTTCTATGGGTATTCCCAGGTTCATGGAGTGTCAGCCATTTCCTGGTTTTGCCCCAGCCTCCATCAACAACACTACCTACTTCATTTCTACTTAAAACTAAATGATTTAAGTGATCGATGCCCAGACTCTGTCATGGTCCTGATGGAATCACTGAAATCTGGGAATTATTGAGTGTCTTTTTGAGACTCGATTAGTTTAAGATGGCACATTGCTTTAATGTGCGCTATGCTCTTTAACGTCATAATGCATTAATGCATCCCTAGTGAGTAGCTAACCTGAGATGCATTCAAGTATCATGACAACTCTATGGTACACTCCTCAATAGCCGGCATGATGCACAGATTAAGATGCAAGATACCAACCAGTGCTTCATCACTGGGTGCTGTCCTTAAAAGTTACACAGAGAAAAGGAGTAGAATCACTGTGACTCCCGACTTGATCACTGAGGTAACTCTCCCCAGTACTCTAAAGTGACCCCCTTACATTAGCAGGACTCTATAATAACTCTATAATGACTCCTATCACAAGACTCCATAATGATTGAGAGTTACTTTAGAGTCCTGGGGAGAGTTACCTCAGTGATCGGGACTCCCATTTGAGAGTTACAGTGATTCTACTTCTTCTCTCTGTGTAGTAATGGCTGAGTCTTTTTGGAGAAGAAAACATTTAGTCCCTTGCCGTTCTGTGACTCCGGGTGTAGTCTTGGATCCTGGGCACGTACCCCATCTGTGTACACCTCACCCTCCCCCCATCACCTTAGCTCCTAAAGGGCCTCATAGTGCGTTAATGCATCATACCTTTGGTCGTCATGACACATGAATGCAGCCCTGGCGAGTAACTGGCCTGTGCTGCATTCAAGCATTATACTAACCATACAAGGTAGATACATTCCCGAGGGGCCCGCATGATACATAAATCTAGCACTGCCAGGGCTGCATTCATGCATTATGACAACAAAAGAACATACATTGAGTCTACTCACCAGTGTTGTATTCATACATCATGACTATGACCTAGCGGGGTTGATACCCTCCAGTTATGATGCACCAATGCAGCCCGAACGGGTTATTCGCCAGGGCCGCATTGGTGCATCATAAGAAAAAAATGTTGCCTTTTCACGACACACGATCCTTAAGGGTTAGTCTCTCTGTCACTCCCCTCCCCCTCTATGTCAACCCCTCCCCCTTTCTCCCCCCTCCTGCGCCCCCCCCCCCTGTGTCAACCCCTGCCCCTGTCTCCCCCCTCCTCCTGCCCCCCCCCCCCCCGCCTGTGTGCCCCTCCTCCCCAAAGCACACCTCATGTTGCTTCAACGAGACGTGCAGGTAATAAGGAACTAGTCACAAAGTCACTCTAGGTAAAAACGGACAGCTGCCTTTTTGGTTAATTGCAATCCCCTCTCTCCTCTCACAAGGGGTTTACAGGGCCTCATCATCATAAAGCTTTAACATAGCGTTCACTTCGATTAGGGCCAAAAAAAAGAGGTTTGTTTCAGGTCACCCGACCGACCCTATCTGAACAGGGCCGACCCTACGTTTTTTAATGCAATTTTGAAGAATTTTTATATTTTTATACTTTATTGGGGTAAATTTTAGGTACACAAAATTTCGGAAAAAAATCTCCCCAATTTTACACTTTTTTGGGGTCAATTTTAGAGGGGAAGTAAAAAAAAAAAAGGAAAAGAAAAAATCCGACCTACCGACCCTACAGTTTCCTCCCATGTTACCTGAAACAAAACTTTTATTTTATTTGGTCTTACAACCGTCAAAAAGTGAGTAGGGACGTGTTTTGTTGTTGATTGTGAGTGTGGTCGGTCTACATTTGTACTCGTGTAATGTGCTCGTAAGGAAACTGTCGGTAAAACCTGGGATACCAATCTCCCTGCCCTGTTATCATCCACTGGTATAAGGCACTACCCCATCTCTGCCTAAAGGCGGCAGATCATGGTTAGAATTACCTGCGCCTGCTTTTATATGTAATAAGCAAATATTAAAAAAAAAATTGTCATATTTCTGGTACCTATTTTTCATGCAGGGGGACTAATGGGTGTGGTAGGGATAGGAGAGCAGAAAAGTGATACTGTTTTCTACCCTTGTTCCACAAATGAGTTATTTTGATCGTCCACGCCTTTGACAGAGTGCAAGCAGTGAGCTTCCATGGCGTGTATTTATCAAGAAAAGTACGGGTTGTAATACATGGGATTAACAAAACAGGTGCTAGCGTGAGATGTTTAACGGTGCCGTGTATTTTTCGAGTTCTACTTCACATATTCTTAAAAGGATCAAGAGACACCTTGTTTGCAGATATTCAATCCAGCTCCATCTTACTTAACTAGATTATTGCACTGTAGCTTGTATTGTATTGTATTGTAATATCTTTTATTTATACTGGAAGTATAAAGGTCAATGACCTGAGTTTAAGATACATCCAGTTTCCTTCACGAGGAGCAAGTTGTGTACATAATTGCCATATGTATACAAAAAAAATTAATAAGAAGAAAACAAAATAAATAAAAAAGTAAAAAAGAGATAGGATCAAGGGTGGCCTGAGCCATGACATAGTGTAGCAAAAGTGGTTAGTTTTAGAGTAAAGATAGGATAGATCTTACTATCCAAGCTTCCACTTGCCATGTACATCTGCCACTAGCTCCAACAGGAATATTGACCTTCATCCCAACCCAAACACACACCTCCCGTCATCCTACCTGAACTCATCCCAAACCCTCCAACTAATACGTACTGAAAAGTAGGAGGACAACATGTCCAGGGTACCTTACTCTGCTCCTCTCTCTTCAGATATCCTATCTCCATGCCGTCCCCCTCACCTGTTCATGGATGCTACTCTTAACATTAAACTACACTGTAAACGTTTTCCTTTGGAATTAGGGAGAATCGATGCTAAATCTGACGGTGTATCACCGTAATTGTGATTAACTAATCCGTCTATCTAAGACACCTACTGGCTGTGTCTCATGACCTTGGGCCAATGTTTTTGTCTCTGACTGGGTGCCGTCTCTGACCAGGTGTCGTCTCTGACCGGGTGCCGTCTCTGACCGGATGCTGCTTTGGGAGTTTAGTTCTCTTCTACCAACAGCAGGAGGCTAATTATAATTACATAACAACTGCCATAACGTTTTTACAAATCCTTATATATATGACTATAGGTTAAAATTTAACTTAAATAACATTTTGACACCAGGTCAGAGACGGCACCCGGTCAGAGACGGCACCCAGTCAGAGACGGCACCCGGTCAGAGACAAAAACATTGGCCCAAGGTCGTGAGACACAGCCTACTGCGGCTTGAACGCCTGTCCAAACACTGGTAGCCTGATGACCCTTGGCAGGGCTACATCCGTGTAGGCTCTCCTGCTGTTTAGTCTGAGGTGAGGGTAACAGGGGTTGGGTTCTGTCCAAAGGTTATGAAACTCTACAAAAAGGTCTCCCCTTCCTAAGTGTGTTATGTAACTACTAGATCCCTGCCAGAGCCTCAACAACTGTGCGGCCGTTCTATGATGTATTTAGGTTTAGGTCAATGCCTCAGGAAAGGGGGACTTTTTATAGGAGAAGTTGTTGATTAAAGGTTCTAGATTCGTCTGTCAAGAATCCAAAAGTGACATTAAAGGGGCATTCTCACCGAGCGGTTCCCAGTCACAATTTTAGAACTGTTCTAATCTGCTATCCAAAAGACACTTTTCAACGGATATGCATTTGTGAATATTCACGACAATGTTACAAGCATTCTGTTTAAACTGAAATGAACACAAATTCAATATGGAAAGTCAAGGGAAAGAGGATATTCCGTATCAGGAAGTTGTTCTATATGTCAGGGGGAGGGGCATGAGACTCATTTCCATTTTCAGAATCGGGGAGGGGGGCCCTAGGTCCCCCAATCAGAACTCAACCAGGTACAATTACTACTTCACCATGTATTGTTTCATGTAGACGCTTTGGCAGCTACCGAGCAATTCTCCAAACTGGAACCGACGACTGGCTCCCTCCCCAATCCGATAGAAATTGGCCTCCTACAGCACTGCATTTTTAATCAAATAGTTTTATGATAACGTGGATGGCCAAATTGTAAGTTGATAGGTGTGCCCCCCGCCAAAGCATATATTCTCCTTGGCAGCTAACATATACAGATATATGCTAACCACTCTTGACAATCCCAGAGTTACCCCGAATATGGCAGGACCGATTTGGATACATATGTCACAGGCTGTTAAGCCAGGAAATACCAGATTGTGAGGTTGCATCATGCCAACCCTTCAGTAATGTATCAGCCCTGCAGGGTCGGCGTGATGCATGGATGCAGCCCTGGCGAGTTGCTCGCTAGGGCTGCATTTATGCATCACGCTGACAAAGGGCATAATAATTTAAGGCACTATGCGGCCCTTAAATGGTTAGATAGTGGCCGAGTTACGCGGAAGTTGGCAGTACCAGTGCACATATCCGATAGCCAGGGGGGTCCAGGAAGGTCCAGATAATGCCGTGCACGTTATCAGGCTGTCTACACTGTCCACCCTGCTCATGCAAGGATCAACTCAGGGTACGCTGGGCTCCTGTGGTAACACATTACCACTGGTAACTACTGATCTGCTGGTACACTGGGCTCCTGTGGTGGTACATTACCACTGGTAACTGCTGATCTGCTGGTACACTGGGCTCCTGTGGTGGTACATTACCACTGGTAACTACTGATCTGCTGGTACACTGGGCTCCTGTGGTGGTACATTACCACTGGTAACTACTGTTCTGCTGGTACACTGGGCTGCTGTGGTGCTGTATTAGCACTGGTAACTACTGTTCTGCTGGTACACTGGGCTCCTGTGGTTGCAGACAGCGTACACTGGTAGTAACTACTGATCTGCTGGTACACTGGGTTCCTGTGGTTGCAGACAGCTAACACTGGTAACTACTGATAGTAACTACTGATCTGCAGGTACGCTGGCCTTCTGTAGCGCTATATTACCACTGGTAAATTTTGTCCTGCTGGTACACTGGTCTCCTGTGGTACTACTTTACCACTGGATCAATAAACATTACCGCTACGCTATACTGTGCACTGCTGATGCATTATTGATTGCTGATTTACCAAAATATTTTGTGTTTTTGCATTTGTGGTTGCCAGAGTCTTCTAACTCAGAGATGCAGAGTAAGTTGAGGCGGGTGTCCATGAATACTGTATATCAGAGCCTGGTATATCGGGAAGGAAGCCCTGGGAGTCCTTGTATACCTATTATGTCCCACCATGCTACTCGTGGGACCAGTGAGGCTCATTTACAGGCAGCAGGACCTGGTCGAGGTTAACCCTTTAAGGATGGATGTCGTCATGATGCACCAATGCATCCCCGGCGAGAAACTCGCCGGCGCTGCATTAGTGCATCATGACGACCCTTCAGGAGTTTCTGAACCCTGAAGGGGCATGCTTCTTGAATGCAGCACTGGCGAGTCACTCACCAGGGATGTATTCATGCAGTATGACGACCAAGAGCATGATCCATTAAGGCACCATACCGTCCTCAAAGTGTTAAGGGTCGCATAGCACATTATTGCATTGCATTGCTATGTCATGGTAATGCATGGATGCGAAACGCATTAAAGCACCATGCGGCCCTTAAAGGGCCAATGCCTAGGATTTAACCAGATGTCCCCATTACCAACGTTGTATACATTTCATCAAAGCCCTGCTGTGCATTTCAGTCTATGGAAATCATTCCTGCAGTGTAGCCTGTAGTTTGGAAAAACATATGAAAAGATACACAGTGTTTCAATACAGGTGCAGTAGTTCTAAGATGGATATATATACAGTATATGTAGTTGTATATCAGCATATATCTTTTGGAAATACAAGATTTACTATGCTTATCAAGTACTAGAATGGCCGTATCCAATACCCCCATTGAATACAATGTAGCCGCATTCAATGGGCTAAGAAAATGTTGTCTTTCTATTATTGAATGCCTTCAAATAAAAACAATAAAGACAAATGCCAACTATATTGATACCACTCTGCTGTATTCCACGAGTGGGGGCTGGGGCATATCAAATAGCAGGCCCAATCCAGGGTACCTGCGGCTTCGTGGGATGCTGCCCCAGCCCCCACTCGTGAAATACAACAGAGACGGTATCAATGGGCATTAGCACTTGTCTATATATCCAACCATAACTAAGGTTCTGCCTTCAGGGATACAGACAGAGTCGGGAGTGGTTTGGCAGAAAGAGATGAGGGTTTACCACAAGTGCATCATGACGACACATCAATATTGAGCTTTGAGGCATCTTGCCATCCTTAGTGCATCATGATTCCACATTAACAACGAGGTTGGGGTATCATGCCATCCTTGAGGAATGCATCACTAATTAATATGGGCCCTTTGGACATCATGCCGTCCTTACAGCTCTAAATGCTCTGGGAGTGATGGCATATACCAACAGTGATGACCATTTAGAGTCAGCACTAGAGAGGGACAAAAAAGGAGTGTCTGTTTTGTTGCGTTTATCTTGGCTGCAGCCACTGCAGTTCTAGTTGGAAAAAATATATACCAATGGTCTCCAATGGTCTGTGCAGTTATCATCTAACCCTTTAAGGATGGCATAGGGGTTTAATGTGCTAGGTCCTTTGTTACCATGATGCATGAATGCAGCCCTGGTGAGTACTCGCCTGTGCTGCATTCATGCATTATGCCAATCAAACAAGCATCCCGAAGGATACATAAAGGTAGCACCACCAGGACTGCATTCATGCATTATGACAACAACAGGGCATTAATGCACTATAGACCAATGCAACAAGACAGGGCGACTTTTTTATAATAAAGTTGTGTTTATGTTAGTATTAGCAGAATCCTCATAGCATTGTCTGTAATGGCCATGTTTGCGAACATCTCTTATCAGGAGATTCACAGGACAATTATCTTTTAAAAAGTGCATACTAGAATGCACAATTTTGAGGCTAAATTATTGTACTTGTTGGTCATACTTCAGAAATGTTCAAAAACTTATAATGCACTATGCGGACCTTGCAGGGTTAACCAGTCACAACATGGTTAGGCCAAAAAAAGTAAAAGGTGTGTTTCAGGCAACCCGACCCTAGTTTAAAAAAAGGGCCGACCCTAGCATTTTTTTCCGATTTTTTTTTTTGCAAAATATTCATATTTTTTTCGGAGATTTTTGCATTTTTTCGGACAGGAAGAACAGATCACATGCCTAATTCACTGTCTAGCCTAAGGAAATTGCTTATTAACAAGATTGTCCAATAATTTCATGATATTCCTAGTTATAGTAAGAATCAGTGGGTCGTATTGATGACCCGCGGGTCGATATGGCAGTCCGCGCCTCATTTAAGGTACCTCCGACATTCATGTTGCCTGAAACACACCTTTTTTTTTTTTGGCCTTATAGCGGTTAGCTTTCCCATCATACAATGCCCTAATGTAGAGCATACATCTGCCACCTGTTTTGACTTGGGAGAGTGAGAGAGTTGTTGAACCTCATACAAAATAAACAGCGGGGTCTATAACCCAGGATGGCATCATGCCTTAAAGCGGCATAATCTCCGAGAATTCCCCATTTTCAATTCTAGTACTGTTCTAGTCTACTATGCGGTAGCACCGCAAGTGTTGATATTGCTCCTCTAAGTGTCTATTTGTCGTAATGATGCACCAATGCATGACCGGCGAGTAGCTGACTGCAGCTGTGTTTAGTAATTCATCAACCCTTATGGAGTGTATCAATCCTTAAAGGCGCAAATCTCGGTACCCCTCCAGCGACAGTCGCAGCTGAGTCGGGAGAGGTACTCATCCCTATAAATAGGGGCGGTGGGGCTTTACGGTCGGCATGATACATTCATGAATGCAGCCCTTACAAGTTACTCATCAGGGTTGCATTTATGCATTTATGCATTATGACCATGGCTAATATAGTACTATGCTGCCCATATAGGGTTAGATTCTATTATGCATCGTAGTATGTGCGTGATACACTCTATTATGGGAGTGTATCAATCCTGTAGTATCGTCATGGTGCATCAGCCCTGGTGGGTTAGTCAGGGCTGCATTGATAAGTGGTATATAGACAGAGCTGCACGCTAAATTGGCCGAGTCACTGGTTACTGCATGAGCCGTGTTGGGGCCGTATTGCACGCTAGCCATAGGCCTAGTGCAATACGGCCCTATCACGGCAAGTGCAGTACCCAGTGAAGAGGGCAATTTAAAGTGACGCTCTGTGTTTATTTCAGGGCTTATGAATGTAAAACAGATATACAGTCTATTTGTTTACTTCTGCAGTGTTTGCTTACTTCCACGGTGTTCGTTCACTTCCGTCGGCCGCCATTTCGAATTCTGCACAGGTCACGTGACCCTCGGGAGCGTGCAATACGGCTACAGAGTGCAATACGGCATAGGGTTATTTCACGCTCCCCTCACGTACGACCCTCCCATTGCTTTAACCTTGATAGGCCATATTCACCATGAAATAAAGTAATATGCTACCATTAAAGGGTTACAGTCTGTTGTGTGCCTATTTAGGACAGTGCTATAGCATCAGGTGCATATCTACAGTTAGCTTGGCTCCCACCCCAGTGCATGTCGGCATATGTGCCAGTTTACAAGAACTTCTAGGGACGATACAATATACAGCTAGTCAACGTACTCACAAAATGGCCAGTTAAACATAAATAGCAGTATAGTGCTTTAATGCACGATGCTCTTTTGTAGGCTTCACGCATGAATGGCTCATCGTTGGGTAACTTGGCAAGTGCTGTGTTTATGCCTCTATCTGGCCCACCGGGTTAAGATACACTGTACTCCCGGAGCAGTATGCACTAGCTTAATCTATACAGGCCAACGCCCAGGTTTCTTTGGTGAATATTACAACGGGATAATTAGGAGGAATTTTGTATCACATGGTAAATCCTTCAGTGCTAGATGTATTTCTCTGGGCAAAATGTGCTTCAAGTCGCTTTAAGTTGCTTTAAGTTGCTTCAAGTTGCTTCAAGTTGCTTCAAGTTGCTTCAAGTTGCTCTAAGTTGCTTCAAGTTGCTTCAAGTTGCTTCAAATTGCTTCAAGTTGCTTCAAGTTGCTTCAAGCTTCCTCAAGCTGCTTTAATAATGCCATTCATCAGCGTCAATCTTTGCTTAAAGTTGCTTAAATTGAATGGATCATGCAGGGCAAGCTACAAGGGTTTTCCCTGCACTAACATGATATGTCTACTACCTCCTATTGAAGTCCTATTTAACTTACTAGTATGCTACAGCTTTCTTGGTTGAAGAACAAAATAAACTGCCTGTCTGTATACCACATACAAACCAATCAAACACCAATTTGTTTAGAAAATCATCTTATGAAAATAAACACTTTATAGACTCAAATCACTGGGTATAAGTCTGATATGGATACGAGTGAGTAGGTGTGTATATAAGTGCTATAAGCCTTGGACAATGGTAATTATCCACAGCTGGCGCCTTGGACAATAACCCTGTCCTTGGCTTATAACAATTAATCAGCGACTCACTTGTACCATATAGATCTACATGTACTATATATGGTTAGGCCAAAAGAAAAAAAAGGTTTGTTTCAGCTCACCCGACCGACCCTATCAAAAAAGGGCCGACCCTACATTTTTTATGCAATTTTGAAGAAATTTTCATGTTTTTACCCTTTTTTGGTCAATTTTGGAGGATTAAAAAAAAGTTGGGTAGTACATTCATGTTAAAAAAAAATTAAAAAGAAAAAAAAATCCGACCTACCGACCCTACATTTTCCTGCTATGTTACCTGAAACATACCTTTTTTTTTGGGCCTTATACGTATCACGCATCTAGGACTCCTAGTAGGAGTTCACTGACTTCACCCCCCCGCGGTCCCCAGAGACGGCAGCTGCTCCTGGAGTTGCTCCAACACATCCTGGTTACCCGGTCCTACTCACACTGTTAGAAGTAAATGTAGCTGAGCAGCAGGATATACTGTCATTTTACAGTATATGATATTTTAGTTCACATGGGTAGTAAAATCTATTGTAGTTTTACAGTATATACTACGATGTTAGTGTACATTGGCAGGAAAACAGTCCAACTCCAGCTAGCCATTATCGTACTGTCGTGATAGAGCGCCTGATCTTGAAATAGCGCCAGTCATGTATAAGCGCCGGAGGGTAGGGGGTCTCCGAACTTTTCTCACTCACTATTAACAGGACCTTGAATAAACGCTTGTCTTGGAAAAATCCCGCCAAATTGAAGAGTGCCTCAGCGCTTTATTACAACATGGGGGTAAGCCTTTATAGCATTCTTAAGTGCTATGCTCTTTGTCGGTATGATGCATGAATCAGCCTAGGCGAGTAACTTATCAGTGCTGCATTCATGCATCATGCCGACACTATGGTTGATACACTCAGGAAGGGTTGGCATGATGCAGAAATGCAGAACCAGTGCTGAAATGTGACATTATAACTGTGCGGTTATCCACTGCTAATGTACTGTGGTTATCCAGTTTAGGCACTGTTTTGAGTTTCCTGGGTTAATTTTCGTAGGTTGGCCCATCTGAGCTCCCACTGATAGCCCTGGACCAAAAGGACCATAACCCAGATATGGGCAAGCCCAGATGGCCCAAGTAAATAACAGGTAGGCCCTAGGGACCAATGCTGACTGGTCGTCACCAGCAGCTGACTGTGTGAGTCGGGCTCTACCTGCTAATCCCACACCTCTACAGGCTTAGGCCAAAAAAAAGGTTTGTTTCAGGTCACCCGACCGACCCTATCAAAAGAGGGCCGACCCTACGTTTTTTTATGCAATTTTGAAGAAATTTCCTTATTTTTAGCCTTTTTGGGTCAATTCTCGGGTCTTCGGAGAGGCCGGGTAGTACTTTCATGTTTAAAAAAAAAGTTTAAAAAAAAGAAAAGAAATCCGACCTACCGACCCTACATTTTTCTTGCCATGTTACCTGAAACAAACTCTTTTTTTTGGCCTTATCTACAATCCAAGTCACAGCTTACAATTAACATAGGTGTCAAGCACTTATGGCGCAAGATATCGCCAGAGAGGGGGTTGACAGGGTTTATAGACCAATGCAGCAAGTTGTGTTTACATTGGTTTAGGTAGAATCCGCACAACATTGTCTGTAACGTCCATGTTTGCGAACATCTCATCTCAGGAGATTCACCGGACAATTCTTTTTGAGATTGTGTCAGTTTTCATCAGGAACCCCAGTTGAATACTGATTGCAAAGCATGTTTAAAGATCAGGCCGTAGAGGAGCAACCAATTATTCAACGCTCTAAAGTCGCGGTGAGTAACTCAAGATGGCGAGTAACTCACGTCCAGAAAGCCTCAGGAATATGTGTGTCTGTATATGTAAGTTACCATGTTGTAACCACCAAGGCCTGCCCTATCGATCCCTGGTCTGTGTGTGTATGCCATACCCGTCCCCCTCCCCCATATATTGCCGTACACAGTAACAATAGACCCAGGTATCAGGCACATCTTCCCCCCGAGTGCACCACGACTGTTTGCCGCGGGTATCAAATAGAATATCAAGGCAAGGGGAGTGAACGATGAGTAATGTGTGTACGCGGTAAACCCTGCAATGTGGGTTGTTGGCATGATGCATGAATGCAGCCCTGGTGGGTAACTCGCCAGGGATGCATTCATGCATTATGCTCCATCATTGACCCAGTACGGTCGGCATGATGCTTGAATTGAGCACGGTAGAGTTACTTGCCAGTGCTGCATTCATGCATCATGACGACCAATGGTAAAGTGTATCAATGCACTATGCGACCCCGAGAGGGTTAAGGGGGCGAGGTTCACACCGATTTGTATTCTGTCAGTACTCACACTCACATAGTGGTGTCAGGCATGCGGTATCTCTCCCTGCACCAGGCATAGTGAGAACAGTCTATGGACGCAACCCTTTGAGGATGACATGTCGCTAAAAAATGACATTTGTCAGCGTTATGCACCAACGCAGCCCGGTGGGTAACTCGCTGGTGCTGCATCGGTGCATCATGTAACCCTTTGGGAGTGTATCAATCCCATAGGGTTGGCATGATGCCTGAATGCAGCACTGGCGAGTTAATTGCCAGGGCTGCATTCAGGCATCATGACGACCAAGATAAAGGTGCATTATTGCGACCCTTACACTGTTATTGACCTTTACATTGTTATTGATCTAAGTTCCTTTATAGTTGTTTAACCTTTATGTCTTGTACATTTCAGGTGAGTGACTTTGATTGTCATTGAAACCAATACAAGGAATCAAGATGAGGTAAAGAGTTTATTATTGTTGTTTTGGTAACTACCCATCCAGCATGTCTTATTGCCATATGGTTTTCCAGATGAAAACCAAGGACATGATGCATTTATGCACTTTACTGTCCTTAAAGGGTTAAGTAGCAAGAGGGGAGGACTTTCTCACGAAAAAAAAGTGATGTTCATGTTTAGTTTCAGCAAAGTGAAGTAACTGTGTCTTGTTTGTTTCCACATGAAAACGTTTTACAATTCAGGAGGTTCTGAAGACAATTGTCCATAAATGCCACTATTCTGATAGAGGTGCTACTGTTTATTTCATTCATTTTCAGCCTGATGTGATAGAAACATAAATGTTTTGTCTTAGTTTTATGTATTTTAACCCCAGGAAAGGTGTTGTTTAAAGTGAATCTATTACTGGTAAACTTGCTATAAGATCTACAGGAAATGGGGCTGCACTGAAAAAGTAAACTTGTCACCAGACTTAGACTGGGCAAAATCTTCACAAATATCATTCTAATCCCCCCAAGGGGCATTTTAGAGTACAAACAGGCAAGATCACTTTTTGGGGTAATTTGGGTGTGCTGAATCCGAATATCACACTTGCCAAGCTCAAAGATGGCTCCTTCAATGTGAAATCTTCAAAACAAAATGGCTACCATTATTTTTTTAGAAAACTTATGAAACCTAAGTTATTTATCATTCCTGGTTATGTAATACATCAAAATGAAGGGATTTTAGAGACCAGACTGTCTGAGACACCTGCCAAGCTGGAAAATCATTTCCTGAGAGTCTCAAAGCCAAAAATTCAAAATGGCTGCCACAGTTTTTTGAGAAAACCCTAAAAATGCATTACTCATCATTCCTTGTCATGTTGTACCTCAAATGAAAGAGATTTGCAAGCCTAGTCCATTCTAGTTCATTACCAAGATGAACAGGGACCTTTGTAACACTTAACCAGCTGTAGGCTAGCCAACCAAGTAGCCCAATGAGCGAACACTAGTGTGGCTATTTATGGAAAGTGATTGTTCCCCTCACATACTTTCATTCTGATCGGGGCCCACCCCACAATCAACTCCTTAGTACCTTATGGCAAATCCTCAAGATCTAACCCAGTCAGCATTAGTCCCTGGGGTCCATTTGTGTTTTACTTGGGCCAGCTGGGTTAGACCATATCTGAGTTATGGTCCTTTTTGTCCAGGGCTAAAAGTGGGAGCCCAAATGGGCCAGCCCAGGAAAACTTTTCCATGAAAATACATTATAGGTACTAATAGTGTGTGCTAAAGTGGAATAATTCTGGGCTTGAGCTGGGCACTTTGAATCAGCCCATCTGGGCTCCTACTTATAGCCCTGAACAAAAAAGACCAAAACCCATCATGGGCAAATCAGCTTGCCCAAGTAAAAATACATGGGTCTCACTAAGCAATGCTGGCTTGGAAGTCCTTGTTCCAAGATATCTATGCATCAGGAGCTGTAACATAGTATCTTGTTTGGAACTTACAGGGACTTGTGACTTCTACATGCTATAGGACCCTACATTATCATTTAACTTCACCAAAAGATTTTCATGTAATTGTGAGAAAGTCTAGGGAATTGGACCTCTAGTCCTTGGGAAGTGATACCAAGTCCTAAGGATCTCATATTCATTTCATAAGAGACCTCCTTCAGCAACCCTGACCTCTTTTGAGCCTTCATTATTCCTCATCTAGAGCATCATTCTCTGTCATTCCATTCCATCTCACTGGGGTTCACCTGTTCTCTAGCGCTTCATACAATCTCATACTCCAGGGTCTCAGATCTTCCATCCAGGGTCCCAATCTCTCCCTTACAATATCAAGCCAGGACTTTTATGTGTTGAAGATGGAGGTAGTTATAATTAGGATAGGGATAGGGTGACATGGTGAGGTGGAAGGGACATGTGGTCTCTGTCCTACCACAGACCTCTAATATCCCCTTCCTAGCAAACCTTGATACATTCCATACCCTATATCCACTTTCCCTGTGATTTTCTTCTTCTCCCCTATATCCCTTCCTAGATACCCTTCTGTTGTCCACTTCCCTGCCTACTCCCATATCCTATCCTCCCAGTCAAGCCCTGCCCTACCCCTGTATTATCCTCTCGCCAAGACTCATAATATATGACCTCTACCAACCAGTATCCTCTCCACCCCTGTGAAATGCACTCAGCCCTACCTCCTCCTCTTATCTCCCCACTTTGCCTCCGTGTTCTGCCCTGCAGCAATTAGTTGGTCATATAGAGGGGAAGTAAATGGGAGTTGGGTGGGAAAGGGTGAGGTAAAGGGAAGGGAGAGAAAGGGTTTGGGACGAGGCAGGAGAATGGGAATGGAGAGGAATAGAGCAGTGGGAGGGAATGAGCAGCATGAGATCATTGTACAGGGAAGCAATGAGATACAAGGTAGGGGCTTGGGGAGGAAAAGAGGAAATTTAGTGGAAAAAGATGCCAAAGGGAGGGCTGGAAGCCCAGAAAGGTTGGGTGGAAGCCCCAGAAGATGAGGGGATGGAGCCCAGGAACAGGGCTAGGAGCCCTGGGAGGAGCATTTAGAGCTGAGGCAGGAGAGATTGAAAACCTGAAGAAGGGTCAGGACCCTAGGGAGGAGGGCTGGGAGCCTTGGGAAGAGGAGTAAAGGCACAGTGAGAGGGGCTAAAACCCTGGAATGATAAGAGGGGTGGGGTAAGGAAAGGATGGATGATCTGGATGGAAGATTGACAACCCTCAAAGAGAGGTTAGTGTTGCTGGAGGAGGTCTCCTTTGAAATGGAGATCCCTAACAACCAATATCAGGTCCCCAGGACTAGAACTCAGATCCCCTAAACTTCCTCAAGATAAAATGCATAGATATCTATCTGGCTCCTAGGACTTGGAATTGAATCCCGACAACCTGGCATTGGGTGTTCTAGGTACTTGATTCCGGGGAGGGCTTCCAATCAGAAAAGAATTTTTTGAGTGAGGACAGTCACTACTTATCCCTAAATAGTTACACTTGTGTGGTCCCATAGACCTTTTGGGCTATATGCAATGTTGGCCCACAGCAGAAAAATACTAATGTCTACCCTTGTACATAGTATTTAGTGGCATCATGATGGGATGTGCCTCCTAACTGGACAAAAAGCCATATGTTTTCAGTGAAAAGGACTGCATAACTACTGGTTTAAAAATGATTTTCTCTTTAATATAATATAATAAAACCCCACCTATAATTAGAACCCTAATTTTTAGAAAAATAATTTGGCTTATAGCAAATAAAAAACGCCAAAATAGATGCTAGAGTCTTATAGGTGGGGTTTTACAGTATACATAAAAGGGTGTGCAAACAATTATTGACACGTTGATGGAAGGTGGGTGGGGTTGCAGGCTGTATACATAAAAGGGTGTGCAAACAATTATTGACATGTTGATGGAAGGTGGGTGGGGTGGCAGGCTAACAGAGTTGCCCTTTTTTAGGTTTTAATTTTTTTAAACACGTCCGTCTTCCTTGGAAATAGGCTGAAATGAACTGTGCTAAAATATTACTAGTGGCCATTTTGTTTTTTGGGGAGGGGTTTCATGTTGCAAAATCCCTGCTTATCTTGGCAATGGCCTAGAGTGGACTAGGCTTGCAAATCTCTTTCATTTGAGGTACAACATGACAAGGAATGATGAATAATACATTTTTGGGGTTTTCTCAAAAAACGGTGGCAGCCATTTTGAATTTTTGGCTTTGAGACTCTCAGGAAATGATTTTCTAGCTTGGCAGGTGTCTCAGACAGTCTGGTCTCTAAAATCCCTTCATTTTGATGTATTACATAACCAGGAATGATAAATAACTTAGGTTTCATAGGTTTTCTAAAAAGTTAATGGTAGACATTTTGTTTTGAGGTTTTCATATAGAACCAGCCATTTTTGAGCTTGGCAAGTGTGATATTCGGATTCAGCACACCCAAATTACCCCAAGAAGTGATCTTGCCTGTTTGTACTCTAAAATGCCCCTTGGTGGGAGAATTTCTCATTTTGTCACCAGTCTAACTCGTCAAAGTGACTGTCATAAAATAAACGAGTCAAAAGTTGTCTAACCTATCAGGTTACCATCCCACAAATAGAATCTGGAGCTGGCAAATGTTGGGTTTTTGGGCTGGCACATACCAAGTGGGTCTTCTATCTCCAGCTAAAAGACCCGCTTCCTTGTCACTTAGACAAGTTTTTGCCTCGTTTATTTTATGACCGTCACTTTGAAGAGTCTGGAGACAAGTTTATTTTTTGAGTGTAGTTTACGGGTTATAGTGTTCAATCTATACAGCAGCCTTTTCCATATATGTTGTGGGAGGGTGTTGACTAAAGAGACAGGAGTTCCCAATAAGTCACACAGAGGTCGCTGTGGGGTGTGTCCTGGGTGTGAAATGGGTGTGAAGTGGGTGTGGTTTAGGTGCGAGAGACCTATAGAGGAGGTGTGAGAGGCCTAAAGGAGAGGTGAGAGCTAGGATATTGGCCAGGGTGTGAGGGGAGATATTGGTTTTGCAGAGCGTATTGTATGCACAAGCTGCTGACTCGAATGATAGGACCTATCGCCTTGGGTCATGGATAGAGCACATGTCTATCATACTCGAGGCTGTGTCTCACGAACTTGGGCCAATGTTTTCGTCTCTGACCGGGTGCCATCTCTGACTGGGTGCCGTCTCTAACCGGCCTGAATGGAAACGGTTTATTTACGACAGATACAGATAGAATTTGGCTGAAAAGGTTAATGGATGTAGTAACTCTTTAAAGTAATTATTAGTAGCCCATTTTATCATCATCTGCCCTAAATAACCCGTTTTTATTCAGGCTGCTCAGAGATGCACCCGCTCAGAGACCAAAACATTGGCCCAACTTTGTGAGACACAGCCTTGAAGGGAATGCTAATTTTCTTATACAGAGGGGGGGGGGGGGTGACCGTGCTTGTATAAAAGTAAAACAATCTATCCTTTTTAAGTGATAATCATAGACATTCAGGATTCATCGATATCAAACCAAAACATATACTTTTTATACTTGGGCCTTCTTGATCCCCCAAAGAGACACTGCATGACTAAACTCTATAGCAATTACTTGGACTGCCTTGCCCGTACATATCATGAAAGGGAAATATCTGAGAGAACAATAGCCCCGACGCCATACCTACCAGCTAACGGTTGACTCTGGCACGTGTATCTATAGTAATGACAATTGGCAAACCCTCTACGTCCTCCCTATCCCTATAACGTCCATCCATCAGGTACCGGCACACGGCATTGTCAACCACATTAACCCTTTAAGGACTGATGTTGCTAAAAGATGACATTTGTCGGCAGAATGCACCAAAGCAGCCCCACTGAGTTACTCGCCGGTGCTATATTGGTCTTCATGCCGACCCTTCGGCAATGTCTCAAACCGTCGGCATGATGCTTGAATGCAGCACTGGCGAGTTACTCGCCAGTGCTGCATTCATGCATCATGCTGACCAACGGCATGGTAAATTAAGGTATCATGCCGTCCTTATAGGTTAAGCGCCAAATCCGCCAATCTCACACCCTGACAGCTGGAGTATTGATGACAAGGTATTTAGACACACCAGGTCCTAAAAACCTCCTCCTGATCATTTAGGACTGAGCACTGACGGCAATGGCGATAAGTCTGTATATCGGCGATTTCAGTTTATCTCTCTACTATTCATTATTATTGTCACATTTATTTACATCTATAGGGATTTGGAATATACCCAGTACTTGAAAACAAAAAGAATATCTTTCACACGCCCATTGTGAATTGTAACGCCCGATGTAATTCTTGCAATAAATGTTTCAAATTCAAATTCAAGTAAGTACTATGTTCTAAGTAAGATCTTTACCAAAACTGCAACCTATTATAACAAACATGAAGTGGTCACTCCCATCATTATGATACTAGGGCTTTATGCAGAATGTTATCTATATAGTTCAGCTATCCTCCCATATGGCCACGCTCCTTCCTAGACCCTACACCAGTAAAGGTGTGTGCTAGCCGTGTATGAAAGCCAGGCTCCAGGCGCCCAGCCGATGGAGCGTCTTCCCATTTGCTAATGTGTGGGTGTAGGGTGGGGCGATATATCCATACAGGGTGTGATGATATTGGCACTCACAGCACTCACAGCTCACACAGAGGGGCTGCCTCTTACATGTATCTATATCAGTGCCACACACACCGGTACCAGTAGGCAACTGCAGCCTATGAGCGTGCCTTTATATATGGCTTAGTTACATTGGGGCATGGGGGCCGCCATATTGGGGCAGAACACCCCTGACAGCCATATTTGATTTGCCATAGGACTATGGGTAAGGTATTATCTGCCCCTTCACACCCCTTCACACACTGATAAGACTAATGAGCCTCAAACTGACCAATCTTAAGTCCCTCCCCATCGTACCTAGTGTGAAGTAAGGGGATTAACATGTGGGGGTGTCATATCCAGATAAGAAATTACCCAGAAACCAAGTGGGCTGGGGGGGGGGGGGGTGTTATGCCCAATAATATGACAACCTGTCTCAGCCGTATAGGCATTGGAGATGCCCCATATGGGTAGCATGCTTAGCCCGTAAAGGACGGCATGTCACTAGAAGATGACATTTGTCGGCATGATGCACAAATGCAGCCCCGGCGAGTTCTTGCTGGTGCCGCATTTGTGCATCATGACGACCCTTTGGAAGTGCCTCAACCCTGTAGAGTCGGCATGAGCGTGCGTTCATGCAACATGGCCACAAATGTCATGATGCAGTGATGCATTATGCCGTCTGTAAAGGGTTACATTTAATACATACAGAGAAATAGATAAGCCCTTTAAAATCCACATGATGCCTCAAGGCGTCATGTTCATCGCAGTTCCCATATATTAACGGAAGACTGTCAATCACATGTCAAGTCATTGTCGTTGTGCACAGGCAAGTAACTCGCCATGGGACAGGCATGCATCCCTGGCGAGTTACTCACCAGGGCTGTATACATTTGATGACAGAGCACATCAAAGCATTCTGCGGCCCTTAAATGGTTATCTCCTAGCCTTCCAGGCGGACTTTTAAGAAGCAATGAAATCCTTAATATTACAATACCTTACCGGGTAAAGTAGCGGGCGGGGGTTCAATGAAGAGCTTCTTTCGAGGAAGTGCAGATCACAGTTCCTTATTTGGGTGTCAGCTCAAGTGATGTGGTTTTCCTGGAGCAGCAGCGCATTATACTGGAATTGAGCAGAGGATATATGTTTCGCCAGTGTCTAATTGAAAGTGATATACCACTGAGGATTATATCTAAAATGTCTTCACTATAGCGGATATGTATCAAGTTTATTTAACTATGAATATGACTGTAATATATATGAGCAATAAACGGCACAAGCATGTGGAATGCTGTAAGGCGAGATTTAAACTAGTTTTCGTTTTTATAGTTTATGGCTTTTTCTTACCTAACATCGTGCACTAATTTGAGATATTTTGTTCTCTGCATATTCATCTCTACACTCAAAAAATAAACTTGACTCCAGGCTCTTCAAAGTGACGGTCATAAAATAAACGAGTCAAAAACTTGTCTAAGTGACAAGGAAGCGGGTCTTCTAGCTGGAGATAGATGACCCACTTGGCATGTGCCAGCCCAAAACCCGACATTTGCCAGCTCCAGATTCTATTTGTGGGATGGTAACCTGATACGTTAGACAACTTTTGACTCGTTTATTTTATGACAGTCACTTCGACGAGTCTGGAGACGAGTTTACTTTTTCAGTGTAGTCTGACCCAGTCACGGTGTGCTATTATACTATCTTCTTCATCTTGTAAGGTATGGTTATGTGAGACGGTCCTTCTGCCCTACCATCGTCTCATTTGACCCCTGCACCCCACCACCCATACATCCTCCCATATCACATCTCCTACACATAACCTGTATCTTGTACAATCTACACTGGCTATTAATGATTCTTGCTAAACCCTTAGGGACGGCATGTCGCTAGATAACATTTGTCGTCATGATACACCTATGCCACCCTGGCGAGTAACTCACCAGGGCATTGGTACATCATGCTGACCCTTCAGGAGTGTCTCAACCCTGTTGGCGAGTTACTCGTCATGGCTGCATTCAACCATCATGACGACCATGGCATGATTGCCATCCTGGAAGGGTTAAGGGCTGCATGGTGCTTTAATGTGATATGCCCTTTATCAGGATGATACATGAATATAATCCTTAGGAGTCACTCTCTAGGGCTATATTTACACAGAGAAAAGAAGTAGAATCACTGTGACTCCCGACTTGATCATTGAGGTAACTCTCCCCGGAACTCTGAAGTGATTCCCTGACATTAGCAGGACTCTATAATAACTCTATAATGACTCCTATTCTAAGATTCCTTAATGATTGGGAGTCACTTTAGATTCCTGGGGAGAGTTACCTCAGTGATCGGGGCTCCCATTTGAGAGTTACAGTGATTCTACTTCTTCTCCCTGTGTATTGTCACAAAGGACATAGCGCTGTGCGACCTAAAAGGGTTAACTTTAGGCTAGTGTTATCGTTGATGCTAGGATCCGATCTGCCTCTTTTAGTGCCCTCACTCAGCTTGCAGGGCTTACAGATACGTGTTTTACGGCATATCGATACACTGTGTGATAGGGTTAGGTTAGGGATATTTCTGCCCCCCTGATGCTCAGACTGGTGTCGCCCCCTGGCGGCCGAGGGGCGCTGTTCGCGTCTTGTTAGTCGCCCACCAGGCGGAGCCACCGAGATAAACGCCTCACTGCGTCGCCACTAGGTGTCAGTGCTGTCAACGTCATTATAGCCACACCCTCTCCAAGCACATGTTTCTTACCATTATGTCTCTGCCCAAACATCTGCTGGGAGAGGACACAAGAAAGTGACAGGAGTGGGGAACTTTCCAACCTCATCCTATGAATAAAGCCTAGTGTGGAATAGTGAGGGAAATTCTGCATGCAAACTTCAATTAATCAAGCAATCTAGATGTAGGGTGGGTGTCTCCACAAATCCTGGGGGGACGATCTGGGTTTGATTCTCAGTAGATCCAAAGACTCTTTTTGCTGACCATCACTACATATAGGTATCGGTTAAGGTAAAAGGAAATATATCTTTCAATATCTAGATTACTAGTCCTTTTAAAGGTTCTATGAAAAACAGAAGTCCCTGAATCAAAGAACTCATTGCCTGTATGCCCTGAGAAATGCCCAATTGCCTCAAGTCTAATTCTGTACTAAAGCCTCCAACTAATAGGGTGGTCCTTGGTCTAGAAACCGTTCTTCCAAACACACTGGTGCAGAGGGTTCACCAAAGCAAACCTCTGCATGGAGAGTGCAGGTAGGTGTGACGTCACAGTGGGAGCTGGTGCCGGGTGTGACACCTACGGCTTAGGCTGCTGGGACCCAGGACTGCCGAGAACCAGCGACGTTTGATCTGGGGTCGTATCACTTCCTGGATAACGTACTTAAAATGGTAATGTGCCCCGCGCCCGGCTGGGCGGGTGTATACGAAGTCTCTGGGCGGTTGGGGACGCTGCACTGATTTACTGTTACAAGCACTGCCACTGCATGAACCGTCTGATTAAAGCAACTTTAATGAAAAAATAAGTTGATTACTGGCTTTTTTTAAGGCAGTTTGAAGCAACTTTAAACAACTTTTACCTAAAATATATTGAAAGTTGCTTGAAGCTGCTGAAAGGAGGGCACTTTAATTTTGCTTAGTTTAAAGTTGCTGAAAACTGTTCAGACCAAGTATGTCCTTTCCAACTACAATTCAGCTGGTGATAAGTGATAGATCTTTTAGGTGTACAATAGTTGTACACAAAGCTGATCTCATCACGTGCCCAGCTAGTGTGACAGTATTTATTATTTGTCATGACCGATTTAAAAAAGAACTCTTGTCTTCACCTAATGGCTAACTGACGAGCTATGACCTCAATTGGTTTGACCTCCAATGCATGGACAGGGTATAGAAAAGGTGTTGGTGTTGATAGGAGGGAGGGATGTCCAGCTGGGCTGGATTAGGCTATTTTGGGCCGTGGTGGGCTCAGTCTTTACGAAAACCTGCCGGACACCGGCTATAGCCGGCAAAAATGCTGCTGGTCCGGCAGAGAGGTGGCCACTGCCCGACATCTTTATATTTGATTTTTATAAGCAACTGTTGTACTCTGGACCTGCAAAAACTTAGACGGGCCTGCAAAATGATAAAGCTTCAGGACCGGATGTCCTGCTTGGTGAAATAGTTTTCGTATAGACTGCCTGGGCTATGATGAACTTGGGATTGGTTTAGGTTGGGTTTGCTTAAGCTCAGAGACAGAGTATAGAGGAGGTATTGGTGTTGATAGGGGGGGGGGGATTGGGAGGTGGAGATGAGATGACCTCAGAGGGAGTTGATGACTTATTCCTCAGGGAGGGAGTCTGGAGGATCGGGCACTGCATCAAACTACGGCAGTCTACTCCACAAACAACAAACACAAATGTGACCCGTTTTAACGAAATGGGTGGGAAGTCGCACTTTAAAGAGCCTAGATATGGCCTCTTAAAGTAGTATAGGGTGGAAAAAATTAAATCTTTGAAAAATGAGTTTTTGACATTTTTCTCACATATGAATAGTTATCTCATAAAATAATAAGGTAAAAACAAGATTTCAACTCTGATTATTCCCAAAATGATGGCCATAGGATTTATAATTGTATTGTATAATATAGTTAATATCTAATTTAAATGTTAATTATCTCATTTTAATTTATTTCCATTCAATTGAACAAAAATGTATCAAAAATATTGCCAAATGGTCAAAACAGGCCAATATACTACATGTCACATACCAAATGAAAGCTCTTGATGAGCTGTACACGAATTCTGCAATATCACAACATTTCTTCCGACCAGTTTCGTTAAAACGGGTCACAAATGACAAACACGCCATCACTGTCCTTTGTCCTCAACCATACCAGTTGACTTGTACCGTTAATTCTTGAGTGTACATAGGCCACAGCTAGTTCGCAAGTCGGATTCCCAGTGCAGCTTATAGGATCGGGACAAAGTCAGGGTGTGGCTTATACCTGAGTTTTTAGATGTATACTACAGTACTAAAGTCATCATAATTATCAGAGTCCCTGTGGGGCTTATAGGATATTCCCAAAGTCTAGGTGTGGTTAATATGTGAGACATATATACAGGAAAGTCATCTGGTGACAGAGTTGAGGAGACATTTCTTATGAGGTTTTCAAAACGTCATTGAGTGTAATTGGTCCCAGATCTACCAGGAAAACAGAACCGTCTGATGTTCTGCATATGATAAAAAACCCAGCCATATATATCAAAAGAGCTAAGGTCAGTGGGAGGACCAATTACTTGATAGAGGCGGGGGCCATCTGCCATCAAATTCAGCGGTTTTGTATCTCCTATATATGCCCACAGAGGGGCGAGGTGGGGAGACGAAAAGATTTGCTTGTAAAGGCAAGGGGGCTTTTTCCTGATGCTATATCTTCAATTATGGTTATGACTACATAGTTAGTCCTTTAAGAGCAGCATAATGATTTATTTAAGGCACCATGTCCTTCTGTTCAACCACTGTGCATTCATGCATCGTATTGATCCAAATCGGTTGATGCCCCCCTTAATGATCGGGATGATGCGCAGATGCAGTACTGGTGAGTCACATACACATGCTGTATTGGGCAAACAGAATATAAATATCTTTCCTACCATGAGACAGTCTACCACTCTGTGTGGATGGCCTCCTCGGTAACTTGAGACAGTCCTGCGCTGGGACGTCAATCAATCAATCAATCAATCAAAGAAAGAAATGAAGCATCAGTGCATCATGATAACAAATGATGAGCATGAACAGTCTTTGCGAAAACTTTGTCATCCCACAGCAACATTGAAAATTTGCAGGACCGGCTAGATTTTTGAAGAACCGGATAGCCACATATCTGACAATTTATACATTTTAAGTATAAAATAGTTTTGTCCATCGATAATACGTTTTATTTGTTATCATCTATGGCTTAATCAGGATAAATACGTAGTTTTACGCAGTTTTCTGACAAACATATTTCAGGTTTAGAAACCCAACTAAATTATTTTAGTTCAGAAAAGCGCAACATGTGACTGGACATTCGATCCTGCTACACTTGTGAATCTGCTGGACAGGTGGCATTTTAGGAGGAGATTGCCACTGTCCTGCATGTTTTCGCAAAGACTGCATCCCAGTGGGCACAAAAGGCAGTTCAATGTTGAGTCAACGTTGAAACAACATTGAATCAACATTGTCAACCAGTTTTCAATGTTGATTCAATGTTCTGTGCCCACTGGGATGAAGCTTTGAGACATCATGCCATCATTAAATGTCCTCCTGGCATCAACCCCTGCTTCATGCCTCTCCATCATACGAGTCCTCATCCATACCTTTCACCAGTAGGCCCTGGACTCTGTATACCTCTTTTATATGGATTGGTTTTCAATGTGATATAAAGGCATATATATATTGGCCTATGATGAATGCCATTCTGATCTGTCCCCATGCCTCCCTCCCCCTGGTGACTGGCGCCCCCTGGTGAAGGGACAGGGCGATGATGGATCAGGCACATTGGGAAGGGCTTTTACATATATCCCTATTGCCCTTTCTACTTTTCACTATGGACAACTTAAATGGCAATATAGAATTTATGAGAACATCCCTTTGGATTGATGACAATGAAATGCTGTGAGATGCATTCTTTGTGAATCTCTAGGGTACAATGGTAGAGACAGGTACAGGGTATTGGTCTCCGGGGAGAGCTGGACCAAGAGGTGCCTTTTTACACCCTGTAGAAAACGAGGAAGAGATCTGTGTTGTTATACCACAACTACAAAAGTGCCCGCCAAACCTGCTGGCAAAATCCAGCTGGACTTAATTATGCATGATTTTTCCCTCCATTGGGTCTCATTGGTCAAGCTGTGGTCAGCTGGTCACTCACTGGTCAAGCTGTGGCTCAGTTACACTGACACTTGTTTACAAGTGCACCTTTTGCTAGACACTGGCAATATACCTGTGTTTACATTTCTCAATGTGTTTAAACTATTATTAGGGCTTTGTAGGCCCATATAATATTTTATATGTGACGATAGCTGTATATCCTACATTAGGTTGGTATTGAGTATATATTTTTATATTAAAAATACCCTTTGGATGGGAGTTGGGCTGTTTACTGTCTCATTTGTTACCAATGAGCCAGCCTTTTTACACCCTGCTGGTGACCAGCCAGTCTACTGCCGGTCCGAATAGCTGGCTGTATTCTAAAGATTCTTGCCTATATGCCATTTTTTATGGCTTGTAAATTAGACCATTATTAAGGATTCTACAGCATAAAACAGAAAGCTTGCATATTTTCCATAATGTTCTACAGTAAATTACATATTAAAATGGTTAATTTAATTGTAACATATAGGAGAACCCCATTCATTAGCATTGTCAGTACGAACACTTTCTTCCGATGTAATTTTTAAATAGCAAGATTGTACTTTGATTTCCGGGCCTGCAATAATTGAGCCAGGCCTACAAAGAAAATAATCCACAGGACCGAATGTCCTGCATGGTGAAAAATGTTTTCGTATAGACTGCTAGTGTGGACCCATAATATTGATGTCTGAGATTGGCAGTTTTATAAACTTTTAAATGTATTGTGTACAATTGTACCCAAGTACAGGTTCGGAGTATTCGGCTCCTGGAGAACTTTACCAAGGAGTGCTCTCTAAAAACCTGTTTCTGTGAGCTAGTAGATGGATACAGTACGTTCCTTCCTGCGATCAACAGTTTTACCATTTTTAAATGACTAATGACAAGACAAACACACGCAATGAGGGACAATAATTCGTGGAACTTTGAGAAAGGACATCATGAATGAAATACTATGCTGACAAGGACTTTGATGGTCCCTGCTCTCTCCACACAGATACTCTTTAGGCTCCAGAACTTAGTCAGTACCGGCTAACAAATCAGTCAAATAGTACCTAACCTCATTTTTGGCTAAACCCTGTACAACCAGCCTAGGTTAGTTAAAACTGTCAGGGTGGTCAGCACTGACGAAGTGACCTCAGTCTTTCCTATTTCAATAAGTCCTTTTGAGTAAGGCATTAGTCATATGTTGTTCTGCACTTGGTCATGCCTGACCACTGTCCCTATGACCAACCTGGGATAGCCACTACAGACTAAGGGCGGAGGCATTTAGATTATCTGTGCACACCCATACCTGAGAGCACTCGGCCTGTCCCTCAGTTGTCAGTGTCATATGGGTAAGCCCCCACTGTACCGGGGTCTCGGCATTACTGCATTTGTTCCACAGGTGTAACCATGCAGCAGGTGCACCTGGGTGCTAATAGACAGTGACAGCTACACTGTAACAGCAACATAGGGGGGGGGCGGTACATGATATGTTAGTATAATGTGCTATTCATCCTGGAAGTTGACCAGTAAGGCCAAAAAAAAAGGTTTGTTTCAGGTCACCCGACCGACCCTATGTGAACAGGGCCGACCTTACGTTTTTTTATGCAATTTTGAAGAAATTTTTATTTTTTTTACACTTTTTGGGGTAAATTTTAGGTTTTCAAAAATTTTGAAAAAAACTTCCCATTTTCATACTTTTTTGGGTCAATTTTAGGGTTATGTAAAAAAAAAAAAGGTTAAAAAAAAAAGAAAAGTCCGACCTACCGACCCTAGAGTTTCATCCCATGTTACCTGAAACAAAACTTTTTTTATTTGGCCTAACCATGTGAAACTTTAATAGCTTGCTTAGTCGCGATCTGTACACATGTTTGACATGCTGGTCACAGCTCACAGTGCGGGAGGCATCCACGAGAATGCCCTCGTCAGGGCATCTTTTGTGACAATTTTAGTGACATGCTGTAAGGCTGTATAGGGCTAACGGTTGAGGGCTTGAGACCATTTATAGACATGTTCCACGAATGCAGTGCTGGCACCGGCGCTGCATTGGTGCATCACGCAGAACCTTAGGGAGTGTAACAGTAGGAAGCCTGAGTTACTCGCCAGGGGAAATTCATGCATCATGATGACATAAGGGATTATCCCTGAAAGGGTTAAAGAGAGAATGCATCCCCAATGCACTGAGGGCCGTGATACTGTACTTCTGTGTGTCTATGGGTGCTTGGTGAGTGCAGTGTTACACTTGGTTAGAGTTGAGAAGTTGTAGAAGTGCTTAGTAAGGCGTATCTGATGCTGAGAGGATATCTAAGCCTGTTAATGGCTGTCCTTCTTATAGCCTGATTCCTTTTCTATTAATTCACCTTTCCTGTTTCTCCAATCTAGAAACTAACTTTCTGTCTCTCTGCCAAAAGTCTCTGTCTGTCTCTCCAAGTCTCTGTCTGTCTCTCCAAGTCTCTGTCTGTCTCTCCAAGTCTCCATCTGTCTCTCAAAGTCTCTGTCTGTCTCCCCAAGTCTCCATCTGTCTCTCCAAGTCTCTGTCTGTCTCTCCAAGTCTCCATCTGTCTCTCAAAGTCTCTGTCTGTCTCCCCAAGTCTCCATCTGTCTCTCCAAGTCTCTGTCTGTCTCTCCAAGTCTCTGTCTGTCTCTCCAAGTCTCTGTCTGTCTCTCCAAGTCTCTGTCTGTTTCTCCAAGTCTCTGTCTGTCTCTCCAAGTCTCTGTCTGTCTCTCCAAGTCCCTGTCTGTCTCTCCAAGTCTCTGTCTGTCTCTCCAAGTCTCTGTCTGTTTCTCCAAGTCTCTGTCTGTCTCTCCAAGTCTCTGTCTGTCTCTCCAAGTCTCTGTCTGTCTCTCCAATTCTCTGTCCGTCTGTCGGTTTTTTAGTCTCTGCCTATGAAGAATGGTCATAGGAGATCTTCCTTCTATTCTGTAATCTATCTAACTTTTTTTACAACAGGTTTGAACTGACCCTCCATCCTCATTCATTCAGTTACTTACATCCCTGTTTCATGAATCACCACTTTCTGCCTAATTTATTCACTCAGGCTTTCATTTGCTTACACACATACGTTTACGTATTAACTCAGTCCCTCTATCCTGTCACCTCTCCCTCAGCCGCCACACTCTACCCTTTAGCCATTTAAGGGCAGCATGGTGCTTAGATTCACTATGGCATTTAATCAGCATGATAGATGAATGCACCCCTGGTGGGTGACTTGCCAGTGCTGCATTGGTGCCTCATGCCAACTCTTTTTTGGAGTGTCTCAACCTCTTCGAGTCGGCATGATGCTTGAATGCAGTACTGTTCTAGTAATAGCAGCACTGGCGAGTTACTCACCAGTGCTGCTTTTAGGCATGATGCATTCATGCAGTATGCCACCCTTAAAGGGTTAAAGAGTCAGTAGTTGAACCGGCTGCCTCCCCCGTTATGCCGACCTTTGCAGCAGCCCACACGGCGGGGTGCCTGCCAGGCCTGGCTGCACGCGAGTAGCAGCGAGTATAGGGCAGGGGAAAGAGCAGTGGGTTAGGATAAGAGGAATAAAAAGCAGTAAAGGGGAGGAAAAAAGAAATAGAATAAACCAATAAAGGGTAGGAAAACAGGAATAAACGCTCACCTGTGATGCTGTGGTATTTACTGGGACTTGGTGGTGGTGTCAGCCATCGCCTACTCAACCAGGGGCAGTGGTCTAGTGGTATAGTACAATGATGTTGATGTTAAAGTTAATTATTGTTGTATGTATCAGGCATTGATGTTTCACAACATTAGTGCATGATGCATTGCAGAGTAACTCTAATTACTCCATCAAGGAGAAAATTGTTCATATTATAGTCATTTGAATTCTGCACATATCATACAGTCTATGTAGCAAACAGGCCCTGGGCCTACCTTATAAGTAAACGAATTTCAACTCAACTCAACTCAACTCAACTCAACTCAACTTTGGATTAATTCAAGTCATGAAAACTACGAGTCATGTCAGTTGTATTTGTTTGATTCCTTATAGCTGTCTCACCAGATCAGGCCAATGTGAAAGTCTATGACCGGGTGCCATCTTTGACCGGCTTGATAGAAAACAGTTTATTTAGGGCAGATAGACATTTAGGTTGGATAAAATTTATGATTCAAAGTGTCATCCATTAACTTCTTCAGCCCAAATATATCTCCATCTGCCCTAAATACACCGTTTTCTATCAAGCTGGTCAAGATGGCTCCCGGTCAAAGATGGCACCTCGTCCAAGATAGCACCCGGTCATAGACCTTCACATTGGCGTGATCTGGTGAGACACAGCCTTGTACCTGAATCTACCTAACCTACCGTCATTCTACATGCGACATATGCCACCTGTGATATGCAACATGCCAGTCCAAAAGATAGGTTTTATCTACAATCTGTGAATGGAAAATATAATACTGTAAATGTATTAATTTTGGGCTGTAAAATCCTTAATAATTCTCCGATTGAAAAACCGTAAAAACCGACATGTAGCTAAAGATCCATTGTTTACAGTTATCAGTAATGCAGTACTACCTCAGGAGGCATATACCACTCATTGAGTGCTACCAAAACCCTGTATATATTCTCTGCAGGGCTTAATAAGCGCTTAATAATGCCTCTTGGGCTGAGCTGTACACACGGGGGTGAGCTAGAAATGACTTGCACTCTCACTAATTCAGCAGATCAATAAACTCTTAAAAGTGTGACAGTTACCTATATTTTACATATTAGCCCACTATCAAAATTCAAAAAAAAGAAGGAACAAAAGCTCCCTCATCATATGTCATTGTTTGTCATGAGAAACCTATATATTGAATGGCTTCAGCTGCAGAGGCTCGGCCTCTTCTTTACCCCTGGGCCTTGTGCAATCCTCATCCCCCCTCCCACACTACCCCCTCCCCGCGGCCCTCCCACACTGACCCCCCCCCCCCCTCTGGCCCCCACATACTAGACCCCTACTGACACCTCCACTGGCCTTCATCCAGATTTGCCACCTTTGGGGTTGGAGCTTCTGACCTTATTGCTCACTCTCCAAACAGATGTATTGAGGTTCTGGTTCACTCTCCAAGCAGGCATGCGCAGTGGTTGGGCCATGCCTCCCACAATATGACAATGCTATAACAAAGTACGTTTAAAGTTAACCCTTTAAGTGCAGAAATGTACAGTGTATAATGTCCTAAAATGAACCATACCCTTTTGCTGTCATAATGCAAGAATGCAGCCCTGGTGAGTAATTTGCCAGTGTTGTATGCATGTGTCTTTTTGATCCTGTTCACATACTCTTGTGAAGGGTCGGCATGATGCACCAATGCAGCGACAGTGATTCACCTGCCTGTGCTGCATTCGGGCATCATTACGACAAATGAATTTGAAGCCTTGTGGTACCATACAGCCCTTAAATAGTTTACTCTGCAATACATAGACAGAGCTGCACGCTAAAGTGACTGAGTCACTGGTTACTGCACTTGCCGTGTTTGGGCCGTATTGCACGCTGGCCGTAGGCCTAGTGCAATACGGCCCAAACGCGGCAAGTGCAGTAACCAGTGAAGAGGGCACTTTTAAGTGACGCTCTGTATTTATTTTAGGGTATTTTAGTCTAAAATAGATACACAATCCATGTTTGTTTACTTCTGCGATGTTTCCTTACTTCTGCGGTGTTTGTTTACATCCGTTGGCCGCCATTTTGAATTCAGCACAAGGGAGCGTGCAACATGACCACAGCGTGCAATACGGCCAAGGGTTATTGCACGCTTTACTGGCATACGGCCCTCCCATAGGTTTAACCTTGTGAAATAAAAAGGTGTATTATTCGCTTGGAAAGCTCTGCAATAAGGTAATACTATTGTAAGACAATGCTTAAGATGTCCATATTGGATGTAAAGGGGTGCGCATGTGTGGCCATAGCCTGACCACCCCCCTGTACCCCCCCCCCTCTCTACCCCCCCCCCCCCCCCCCCCCCGCCCCTATTACTGACAGGTCAGTGCCCTGACGATGTGCTGCTCATCTTGGCATGAACTGCTCACTCACTCACACACTCTCCAGACAGTTATTGTATATGGACACATCATGTATCTCTGCTATAAATGACATCCCTCCAAACTGGGTCTATTGACAGTTTATTCCATTTTAGCAACGATGTATTGCTATTACCATGCTTAATTCATGCTAACTTTATTTTACGTAGATAGGCATGAAAGGGTAGAGATACCATAGTTTCATATAGATCTATTGAACATTCCTGTACCGATTAGTAGTTCAAACCAAGGAAAATATACGGTATGAGGTTGGAGTCACGTCCGCAAGGCATTGACGTTCAATTGAGGTGGCTTTTATTAATGGAGTGACATAAAAATAGTAATATAGACATAACATTGCACATATAACTATCCAATATATTCACATATGGACACATCATTTTACATGTAACTACAATTGCATACATTGCATGTACTAGTGGCCTATTCAGGGCAAATAAATGCCACCACCTCCAAAGGGTATCTGAATATCACTCTTGAAATAATGTCATGTCTGGCAGAGTCTTCCCCACCTACACTCTATCTGACTTATGAACAGGATAGTCCTGGCTGAGGGACCTTCCATCGATCAGCGGTGGGGTTCGTAGGGGGTAGTGGGGTTCGTAGGGGGCAGTGGGGTTCGTAGGGGGCAGTGGGGTCCGTAAGGGGCAGTGGGGTCCGTAAGGGACAGTGGTGTCCGTAAGGTACAGTGGGGTCCATGAGGGGCAGTGGGGTCCATAAGGGGCTGTGTGGTCCGTAAGGGGCAGTATGGTCCGTAAGGGGCAGTGGGGTCCGTAAGGGTGAGTGTGGTTCCTAAGGGGCAGCGGGGTCCGTAAGGGGCAGTGTGGTCCGTAAGGGACAGTGGTGTCCGTAAGGGGCAGTGGGGTCCGTAAGGGGCAGTGGGGTCCGTAAGGGACAGTGTGGTCCTTAAGGGGCAGTGGGGTCCGTAAGGGGCAGTGGGGTCCGTAAGGGTGAGTATGGTTCCTAAGGGGCAGCGGGGTCCGTAAGGGGCAGTGTGGTCCGTAAGGGACAGTGGTGTCCGTAAGGGGCAGTGGGGTCCGTAAGGGGCAGTGGGGTCCGTAAGGGACAGTGTGGTCCTTAAGGGGCAGTGGGGTCCGTAAGGGGCAGTGTGGTCCGTAAGGGGCAGTGGGGTCCGTAAGGGACAGTGTGGTCCTTAAGGGGCTTGGTGCGAGGCTTACACTGGCCGACCATAGCACAACTCCCCTACCATAGGGAGACATAGGAGGGTCTAACTATGTGTTACTAGTATGATCATTGATGGAAGCACTGGACTTTAAGACATGGCCTCAATATTCCTGCATGGCCTTGGAAAGTAAACTGTTTTGGGGTCAGTTCTACGGTCAAGCTGGTCCTCACTTCTTCTCATTGCCAGGCCTCAGTTCACGAAACATAATCTTGAAACCGCATGCTCAAGCAGAGCCCATCTGCTAAGTTTAGCTCAAACTCAGCTTTTTAAAAGTTGTGGTACTTGGGCTGCTCGGACTTCTGCTTGAAAACTCAACTAGATCTGCCATCTGCTTGGGTCTTATAATATTTGCGAACTGGGATCTGTGTTTCGTGAACTGGGGCCAGCCTGGCCATCTGCTTGAATTCTCAAGCAAATAATGATCTTTCGTGAACTGGGATCTGCTTGAGCTGATCTGTTTGAGCTAAATTGACTGCTTCAAGTAGATAAAAAGTGTTTTGTGAACAGTGGTATCAATGCAGTGAAGAGGACATGTACCACAATATAGGTGTTGCAGGCTGTACTATTCCTCACTAGCGGGATACCAGTGCTGCCACAATTGGGGACACTTAGAACTAGCAGTGTGGGTCTCAGGGGGGGGCCAAACATCAGGGGGAGAGTGGAGCAATGATTACACTAGGCCTCTACATGTGTATTATGCATCGGTTGTACCTGGACACACCTTTTATTATCTGTCCAATATAGGGTTGTGGTTAGGACAATGGACTCATGACTAGCAGTACCTAAGTTCAAATCCCCTCCAGGCTAGGTGTGGTGACCTTTTTAACCCCATTGGTTGCAAAAGCTTGCACCAAAAGTCTTGGCAAAACGTTTTTGTAAAACATTTTATGAATCTTTGCAAAAGGTTTGGGTATAGTCTTTTGGTAACCACTTTTGGTAAGCATCTATGTTACACTAAAAGCCACACCAAGGACCGAACCCTGGACCCTTAGATTGGGAGTTCCAGGCTCTCCTGGTTGAGCTATGGAGGCTGCTGGTAGGTCCAGGTACAATAAGTAAACTTTGTTATTGATTATCCGCATTAATGATCAATGCTAAATAATTGGGACCTTTAGCAAACCCGACGTAGCTTATTTTAACCCAGACGTATCCTATGCTTTCAGCACTGCTACGTCTGCGTTAAATGAGCTTTTACGTGGTTGCAAAAGGTCCCTAATGGTAGGCCTACACTGTAATAGGGACATTGAACAATCAATGGGGTCGAACCCAAGGTAATAAACTCAAAGGCATGTTCCCTAACAGATCAGGGGCAGACCCAAAATAAACAAGATTTATTTGTGAATGGTCTACTCTAGACTGTTAGCCTGGGTTCGACCCCATTTGTTGTTCAAGGTCCCTATCACAGTGCACCATTATTTAGGGACCTTTAGCAAACCCGACGTAGCTCATTCAACGCAGGCGTATCCTATCCTTTCAGCACTGCTACATCTGCATTTAATAGGGACCTTTAGCAACCCACGTAAAAGCTCATTAAACGCAGACGTAGCAGTGCTGAAGACATAGGATAAGTCTAATGAGCTTTTACGTGGTTGCTAAAGGTCCCTAATGAGCTTTTACGTGGTTGCTAAAGGTCCCTAATAGCATTGATCATTAATGAGGATAATCAATAACAAAGTTTATTTTCACCTATTGTACCTTGATCTACCAGCAGCCTCCATAGCTCAACCAGGAGAGCCTGGAACTCCCAATCTAAGGGTCCAGGGTTCGGTCCTTGGTGTGGCTTTTAGTGTAACATAGATGCTTACCAAAAGTGGTTACCAAAAGACTATACCCAAACCTTTTGCAAATGTTCATAAAATGTTTTACAAAAACGTTTTGCCAAAACTTTTTGTGCAAGCTTTTGCAACCAATGGGGTTAAAATGATCACCACACCTAGCCTGGAGGGGATTTGAACTTAGATATTGCTAGTCATGAGTCCATTGTCCTAACCACAACCCTATATTGGACAGGTAAAAGATTGCAGGTGTCCTAGCATGCAGGGAATGTAGTAGTTCCACTCTCCAAGCAGAGCTTTAGCCCCCTGATCTGGTCCACATAATTTGCTGAAGCTAGTGACTGGAAAGGAGAGAGTGCATACTGGGACCAGTCCAATATGGCGCTGTCCAGTGGACATCCAGCTAGAGGGGAATAGTTACAGTAGGGAACACCAAGCTCCCTACACTGAAAATCCATAGGTTGAAAGGGTTAGTCAGTACAGACTAACCCAGGTTGGTCATATCAGTGTTAGTCACAATGGCAAAGTTATATTCAAAAATGACCAAGGGGTCAGTCAGTAGTGGCTAAACTAGGTCCATCATTGGTGTGTTGTATTTGTATACCACTAGTTGGGGCCACCTGTGATGACCACTCAGTGGCTCCCCCTGGAACTAAAAAGACTAAGGTGGGTTGGTCAGTAGTGACCAACCTGACAATAATAACTAATCTAGGTTGGTCGTATAGGGAGCCAAAAAATGACTAACTAGGTTAGGCACTAGTGACTGAGAGGTTGGGCGTATAGGGAGCCTAGGAATATCAGTGTACCAACACCACCAGAGAGAATTAAAACACCATAACTCTCTATTTCATTATTCAGGCCCCCACATCACCTTCCAGTCATCACCTGTGACAGATTTATATTCAATTGCCGAGCGCCATCCATCAATTTACATCCGGTGCCACCGAGACAAAATGGTGGCCAGGAATTAATCATTGGTCGCAAAATCATAGTTTGAGTTTGAAAGCGGGGTGACTAGGATTCTGTTTTTGTATCGATCGATACTGCATATTGGCATTAAAAGTGTCAAAGTTTTGCTGGAAGTGGATTCATGAATGAAAGGGATGGTATGAATTGATAGTGGGGAAATGTTAAGTGCTTTTTAGCCATTTCAACAGTGTTGACATGATCAAGCTCATCATTCTATTAAAGATTATTTAATTTCAGATAAATCAATTCATCACATTTTTGCTTAGTTATTCAAGTCAGAAAGGGCAAACCCACGAACTATAGATAATGTAAATCATAGTTCATAACTAATGCAACAAGCATAACCCAGATAAGATAAGATTAAGAGCAATTAGCGAATAGAACAGGCTTTACTTGAGGCACTATGAGAGGTATGCATGGGCACATTTGATGACATTCTGTATGGCTTTAGTCATCTTCAGCCACCAATAGTTTATGTAATTGGGAGAGTCTAGACAAAGAATATGTTAGGGGAGTTACGCTTCTGCTACAGTTCTGGGGAACAGATCCGAATAATGTTACGTTTGAAAGAATCACTTGATATTTTATCATAGTTAGGACTATCACCCAAAATCCCATATAAATCTTTAACCCTATAGCTACAGTGATATTTTTTGGCTCCCTATACGACCAATCTTTCAGTCACTATAGACTAACCAAGTAAGTCATTTTATGGCTCCCGATACAACCAACCTAGGTTAGTTAATACTGTCAGGTTGGTCACTACTGACCAACTCACCTCAATAGCAACTCACCAAAATAACAACAGTGTGTTTCACCTCAGTCTTCTCCATTTCAATGAGCATCAGCCTCCTTTCGAGTCCTTTCGAGTAAGCCATTAGCCATGTATTGTTATGTCACAGTCATTTTTGAATAACACCTGTCCCTATGAGTAGCCTGGGATAGCCACTTCAGACTAGTGACCGAGGTATTTAGATATTCTGCGAATCTACCTTCCTGTATAATCTATTAGACGTCAACATGTCTATATGCAGCAATATTATGAGTGGTAGGAGCCCACCTTAGACCCGGCCATCTGTCTCTCACCATCCTGCCTCGTTGACTCACCCGGGGATCTGCCGGCCCGCGTTAGTTTTTCACCGTAGTGCCCAGAGCTGGGATGGAAATGTACAGGGCCCCGGTGCACCGCTATGAATAGCTATAGGGCAGTTGGGGCAAGCCTGGCCGGACCACTCATGGACTTTCTGGTGGTTGTTCTAGGGTGTGTCTCTGACCAAAATGCCTTTTTGTGCTGATTTTTTTCACAGGATATTTTGATTTGGCTTCGCTGAGGTTTTGATATTATATACACATTCTAGTGCTTTCCAGTGAGGATGAAGGGAAATGGGAGTCATATTGGTATAACACTATATATTACCTTTATTTAAGACTACTTCTTTTTGTTCAAGAAACACATGAAAATGTAAGGTCACAAATGTAATACATGTTAAAGAACACCCAAGGTCAGTGACTCCCTGACTGACCTAACAGAGTCACCTAGGGGAGTCACATAACTCCCTGGCTTACCCAAGAGAGTCATATAAGGACCAGAGCTCTCCTAGAGAGGGGATTACTCTGGAGGCAACCTGGACTCCCTTTTAGCGTTGTTCCCTCTCTGTGTGCAATTAATTCAAGTTCCTCTATAGGAGTTACTTAAGTGGCCCATTGTTTTAACTCTCCAAGCAGCTTCCACAGAGTGTACCCTCTGCGTGGAGAGTGCCCCCCCCCGTGTGCCCCACCCCCTGCTATCAGCGATGTACCCTCTGCATGGAGAGTGCCCCCCCCCCCGCTATCAGCGTGCATGGTGTGGCACCAGGACCGGCAGGGAGGTAATCACTTTCTATTTCCCATCGGGCGGGCCTCGCATGACGTCCTCTACACACAGCGTTCCCCCAGCGTCCTCCCGGGCCGCTTGTAGCCCTGACCACCAGGCGCCATCTAGCCTCAATTAGCAGCCAGTAGGGGACAGGGGACGGGGCAATAAAAAGGCATGTTTAAGGCAAAAAGGTCCTAGAATTAGGGTGAGTTGCAAATCGTCACATTGAATTGATAAGACAATCATTTATGACACTCTCAATGGGAGCTTGTGGGTCCTGGAATTGGTTCAATCTAGGAAAAGGGAATTTAAAATGGAAGCTAGGGTCGGGTTGTCCTAAACACACTTTTTGGCCTAGGGTAGATATACAGTAAAGGGTACGGAGTGTATGGTCGCGTTTGTTCCACGAGACATTTACCAGTAAGCACAACTATGGCCTTGAACCTAAATTTTGCAATCCCTGGTGTTCAGTTGGAACAAAGGAACAGGGACGGGAAGGTATGGTGGGAGTTTTCACTGGTTGCAAGCTAACAACAGGTGTTGACTGAACCTAGCAAAATGTCAAGTTCAAGGTCATACTGGCGTTTACCAGAGCCTTCATGTGGATGTTCATGGGGATCAGAGTACACAGAGAGAGGAAGTAGAATCACTGTAACTCTCAAATGGGAGTCCAGCCCTGATCACTGAGGTAACTCTCCCCAGGACTCTAAAGTGACTCCCAATCATTAGGGAGTCTTATAATAGGAGTCATTGTATTATTCGAGTTCTGCTAATGTTAAGGAGTCATGTTAGAGTCCTGGGGAGAGTTACCACAGAGATCAAGTCGGGAGTCACAGTGATTCTACTTCTTTTCTGTGTGTAGAGTCGGGTAGACACATTGTTATATATGTTAAAGGGCACAGGGAGTACAGGGGCTGGATGGAGCAGACACATGGCTTGTTAGACCTTTACGGACGGAATGTTGCCGGAATGTAAGGTAGAGCAGTCTATACAAAAACCTTTTCACCATGCAGGACATTCGGTCCTGCAGAAATATCTTTTTGCAGGCCCGGGCATTGGTGTGATATTTAAGAGTTAAATATAAAGCAAGTGTTTATACTGATATTCATCAATGAAAAGGGTTCCTCAATATGTTTTAATGATATTCATCATTTTTATATTCAAATTACTGAGGAACATTTCAGAAAATATTCAACCTTACTGTTGCACACTGTAGAAACCTTAATAATTGTCCGCATGTTGGCAAGGATCTCTAGATTACAGCCTGCCATTTGGGCCGGCAGTACCACCCTTTCTGCCGGACCGGCAGACATTTTGCCGGCTATAGCCGGTGTCCGGCAGGATTTCGTATAGACTGGTAGAGGGTGCAGGTGGTGACACGGCGTACAGAGGCTGCACTTTGATAAAGGGAAGCATTATACGTGGTACTGTTTAGCCTTTAATGTATGGAGGGCCAGGTAAGTAACGATTAGTAGTAGAATAGAGATGGCCACACCTCTGTAGGAAGGTTTTGTTGGTTCCTATTCGGAGGTAGGCTATTCTAGTTAGTGTCACAGGCGTTCACTGAGCCATGTTCTGGTGGAGATGGTCGGCAGAGGGTTGGTAGTATTAGTATAAAGGCCTGACACTGTGGTGGTTCGGTCATCTAAGTGACCACGTGACCAAACACTAGATACAGCTAGTTCCCAGGCCAATCAATAGATGTCACTAGTATAGGCCTGGTGATTGGCCTGGGAACTAGCTGTATGTAGTGTTTGGTCACGTGGTCACCTAGATGACCGAACCACCACAGTGTCAGGCCTTTATACTAATACTACCAACCCACTGCAGACCATCTCCACCAGAACTCAGTGGACGCCTGTGGTTAGTGTATACTACTTACAGTGGGAATTTGGAGCTGGCACAATATGATACTCCGGCATATTCATCTTGCATCCCTTAAAGTGGCATAATCACCGAGCGTATCACACTCACAATTCTACTTCTGTTCTAGTCTACTATGTGGTTACGTGCAAGTGGTGAGAATGCCTCTTTGAGGGTTCAGGCGGTGGGGTCTGGACAGAGTAGGGAGTAGCTAGTCAGAACTACATTCATGCATAAAGACTGCATACCAATGCTCAGCCTACAGTATCACCCAAATCTTCGGGGACAGTGGCAATGTCAGCCTGAAATGGCTCTGGTCCGGCAAAATGACTGGTGTAGCTAAACCAGATGTCCTTTGGATTCTGGGCTTTTCAGAACTGAAAGAATTTTTCAAATATTCCAAGTAGACCTGAAGTTACAATTTGGAGTACAAAGTGATATTCTAGGCAGAGGATAGTTATTTTCATAATTTTTTCGCTGTTATAAAAAGTAAATTATCCTAAATGATAGGTAAGACCTTTATGTTAGTATCTGGTCCTGCTGAAATCCATCTGGTCATCTGGCAAACTGCAGGACCTAATGTCCTGCATGGTGAAAACGTTTTCGCAAAGACTGGGTATGATGCACAGATGAAGTGCTAGAGACAGACACCAATACTACGCTGGCGCATCATGACAACAAATAAGGCCGAAGTGTTATGCGGCCCTTATATGTAAATAGGTTTATAGGCCTCTTACTTCTTCCCGGTACCACTTCCAATACGCCGCTCCATTACCTTCAAATTTGTACATATAGCCAGTACCTGGTAGCGTGATGCGGGGGGTGGGGCGGGAGTTGGGGAGGGGGGGGGGGGTTCTGTAGCGTGCGGTACCCTCATCCCTCCCACTGATCACACAAGTGGGATCTAATACTCAGCCCATGTTTTACAGCCACTTTTTCATATTAAAAGGGGGCGGGGAGGTTGTGTTGGTTGGGGAGTGGGGATAGGGGTTGTGGGAGGGAGGTGATCCTCCTCTCCATGATACCTATATTTACAATCTTTCACACCCTCCTTTCTCCCCTCATCCCTTGACCTCTTCCGTACTCCCCACTCCCTTTAATACTTCCTCCCAACTCCCCCCTCTCTCTCTCTTTCTATTCAGCCCCACTCGCTCTTGATCTCTGGTTGCCCCCTCTCCTTCCTCTTCTAGCTCCATTTCTCTCTCGCATCTTCTCTTGCCTGCCTGCCTGCCTCCCTCCCCCCGTCCCTCCCCCCGTCCCTCGCTCTCTCCCGCTCCCTCCCGCTTCCTCCCCCTCCCTCCCTCCCCTCCCTCCCCCTCCCTCCCCCCCCTCCATCCCCCTCTATCCCTCCCTCCCTCCTCAGCCGCGTCCCTCCCGTAAACATGTATATTGAAACTATGTGAGTAACAGGGTCTCATTACCTCCTGTTGCATGTCTGCCCCAACTCATTGTCCCCCCCCCCCTACTTATAACACACCACCTGGCGGCAGCAGGGGCGGGGTGAGGGGGGAAAGGAGGGGGAGTAATACACTTGGCAGGACATCAGAGATATGTATACAGATATTGGTAATGGGAAACACTTCAGATAGAATCCTGCCCCCCATAACTCCCTCTCTCCCTCCCACCATGCATTGATGGAGAATGTAGTGATTGAATGAATGAACGGGGAAGGTCAACAGAAAGGGAAAGGCAAAATATAGGAAAGGAGGACAAGGACAAGAGGAAGAGAGAGCAAGTGAAAGGAAGGGAGTGAGAGGGAGGCAGCAAGGGGGAGAGAGGGAATGAGGGAGTCAGCAAAAGGGACGGGAGTGAGAGGGAGGGAGCTAGCACGAGGGAGTAAGAGGGGGTGAGAGAGAGGGAGGGAGTGGTAGGGAGCAAGAGAGAGGGAGCAAGAGAGAGGGAGCAAGAGAGGTGGGAATGCCATTCGGGGATGCTGGAATACAGATAGGAAGAATGAGATCAATCGGCGTTAGTGTGCGCATACTCCCTCCATCCAAACACGGGTCTATATTCATGGCCATATTCTGTTATGGATTCACAATCACTTTAGCATTGATCAAGTCTTTTTTCCAATTAGGACTAATATCGACAGGACTGGGTGAGGGTATAATGGGGTGGTGAGTGTGGCAAGGGGAGCCGGCAATGTTATCTACATCAACAAATAGCCACTAGTAGGGATTTAAAGGGGACGCACGGGATGAAGGGTAAAGGAGTCTAAGGAAAGGGAGGATAGGGAGGGAGGAAGGAAGGAGGGATGGAGAGAGAGGACAAGGAGAAAGGAAGGAGGGGAGGGAGGGAGGGAGGGAGGGAGGGAGGAGGGATGGAGAGAGAGGACAGGGAGAAAGGAAGGAGGGGGAGGGAGGGAGGGAGGGAGGGAGGGAGAGAGGGATGGAGGGAGGGAGGGAGGGTGGGAGGGTGGGAGGGAGGGGATGTAGGAATGAAAAAGGAACTACTGAAACAAATCAGACAGTCAAGCAGGGGGAGAAAGCAGAAAACAAAGGAAAAAGTTTAATGCAGACAGAAGGTATAGGCAAGGAACACAGGCATCATGGGGAAACACCAAACAATGTTTGCAGCAAGACTAGAGAGCAATTGAGAGACTGTATAAGGTGGAACAAGACTACAATTAGTTTTGATAAGGTAGGAGAAAGGGAGGTATGAACATCGCGGGGTAAGGCAGTGCAGTGAGCAGATGGGCCACCACACCCTGAGGCGGGGAAGGGAAAGAAAAGGAAAAAATGAGAAAATTATGGTGGGGGAGGAGAGGAGCAGAACAGCATTCTAATCCGCATCTCCCCCCATGGGTATTGGTATACATGATAAATACTAGTTGAGCGACCCCCCTGCCCCCCCCCCCTGCCTCCCCCCACACGCCCCCACCCCCTCATATCCCCATCCCAGACATAATTAATTAACGCAACATGCGGTAAATAACCCATAAGCCATGCAAGTCATGTGAGGAGTCAATTTAGTCCCAATAAAACTGTTTATGGGCGTTTACATGCACGGGGCGGGTTAATCACACGGTCCCGCTGCCTGGGAGGGGGGTTTTATATTGGATGTATGGCCTCTTAATGCTGTTTGTTAAGTGCACTAGATTTGTATTGCATCATTAGATGTATGTCGATCCATTAAAGACCTATAGATAATCGCCGATTAAGGAGGTTTTGATGGTAGATGTGTTTGTACACATGTACAGCCAGGCCACAACTTCGAAACAATTACTGGTTGTGAAAGTCCTTCTCACGCTATATTTAAGTCGAGCGTTCTTTGTAGAAGTTAATATCAGAAGGCAATGTACCGAGCATACAAAACGTTGAATCAAATAAAGAGCTGCAGAAGTCAAGACCAAAATAACAAGGGTGTTTTTTAGCTTACCTGACCTGAGCGAGCAAAACATGGCCGATCATCCAATTTTGACTTTTTGTTTTAAGCCAATTGAGAGTTAATTTGATGGTTCATTATATAGGACGCATCCATGAGCAGGCACTGCAGTTCGCAAGACAAATTCTAGGCAAATTTGAGGCCAAAGTAAAGGAGAAAATATAAAAGATAGCCATCCTGCCAAGGCACCTCATCAGAAAGTGGTATTTGCCCATGTGAATTGGGGTCATCTAATTAATAGCTCCAAGATTTAGTGGAGTGCCCCTTGTATAGTATAACTTATGTCAGACTAGCTGGCGATGCCTTCAAAGGGATTTCTTAATGGTAGCACGGCCGGTTTAGACCATACACACAGAAAAGAAGTAGAATCACTGTAACTCCCGACGTGATCACTGAGGTAACTCTCCCCAGGACTCTTTCGTGACTCCTAAACATTAGCAGGACTCTAAAATAACTCTATAATGACTCTATAATGACTCTGTTCTAAGACTCCCTAATGATTGGGAGTCACTTTAGAGTTGTGGGGAGAGTTACCTCAGTGATCGGGGCTGGACTCCCATTTGAGAGTTACATTAGGGAGGCCCTTTGTCAGCCTCTGCCTTGTACTGTTTTACAACTGACAGTGGAAACGCTTAAATAAAGCCAAGTTCCATCCCACATGTGGACATGTTATTGCCCTGCTAATTCACCAAAAACTTGGGGCTATCCTGTCCAGCTGTGAGCTCCTTTGTCGGCCTCGCCAGCAGGTCATTATACAATTGGAAGTCCACATGGTAGGGCATGAAACATACTGCAAATACACAACTTTACAGCCTCACAGTCGCTATATATATATAGTGTAATCAACTCTTTTAGCTCATTATGGAAACACTAACCATTGGCCATGTTGGATCGGATAATTGCAATTACCCAATAGGTGTCGGCACGGTGATAGTGGTGGACTAGGTCCAACCATTGTGGTGCCTCTACATGGGTCCCAATAGTTCTGACCGTGTCGCCGTGTCGATATTTAGCAAAAGTGCTGTGTCATTGTGTCGATTTTTACATATATAAGAATTCATAGAAAAATCTCTGTAGTTCGATTTTTAGCCATAATTTTCTGTGTCTGTCGGTTTTTAAAAGGGCCTAAAAGGGCCGTGTCACCGTGTCGCACATGTCGATTTTAACCCTGGTGGAGACACATTGTGAGTTGACCGGGGTGGTTGTGAGGCCGTGTGAGACCAAAATAATAACGGTGTGTTTCAGGTTACCCGACCCTACCGAGCAAAACAGGACCGCACATCCAATCTTGATAACACTTTTTATTTAAAGCCAGTTGAGAGTCAATTTATATATAGTGTATAATTGTATAATCAACTCTTTTAGCTCTCTTTAGAAACACTAACCATTGGCCATGTTGGATCGGATAATTGCAATTACCCAATAGGTGTCGGCACAGTGGTGGACTAGGTGCACCCATTGTGAGTGGACCGGGGTGGTTGTGAGGCCGTGTGAGCTGCTCACGGCCTGCTGGTGCTTATCTGTAGGAGGTGCCATGTAGGGGAGCAGCTCAGATATTGGGGGCAGAGAAACACGGCACCCCGCAGATACCACAGGCTGATAAACCTGTAAGGGCTGCAGAGTGATTTAATGTGCCTTTGTCGTCATGGTTCATGAATGCAGCCCTGGAGAGGCCATACCCTACCACCACCACAGCTGCATTCTTGTATCATGACGACCTCGTGGAGTTGATGCAATCTCAAAGGGTCGGAAAACAGACCTGGCAATTAGACTTACCAGGGCAGCATTGATGCATAATGACGACAAGGGGCACAGCACATTCAATCACAATGCGGCCCTTAAAGGTTTGGGAAGGGGTGGTGGGGACTAGAACTGGACCAATATCACCTGACGGTCGCTGGACGAATAGATCTTTGTTATCTGTGAATCTAGTGTAGAGCCATGGAGGCTGGAGAAGGGCTTATAGGAGTAAGACGGAAGGGAGGGGGGATACCCAAGGGGAAGGGGAGGTATAAGTGGTGGGAGCAAGGCGGATTAGAAGCAAAGGAGCGCTAAGGAGGAAAGGGTAGAGAGATATTGGTAGCATGGAAACATACCCCCCCCCCACACACACACACACACCCTACACCACCCTATAGATACCATGGGCAGATACTGGCCAGTAGGGGAAGAGGGTCAAAGCTTGGCTGGCAGCATACAGGAAGGAAAAGGGTGAAACGTGCAGAGAACGGGAGACACAAATATAGGGAGTGGGTGAGGGGGAGCGTTGAGTTGAGTTGAGGAATTTTTTATTGGCTCAATATCCTATACAAGTATAGTCCTTAGACAAAGGCATAGAATGAGACAGATACATAAAAACAGTGAATGACAGATGCAGGAGTAGTATATGGAAGTGGAATGTGAAAGGGAAAGAAGACGGCGATGAGGAAGAGACTAAGGTGCTCTAGTTCAAATATTGATGGCATGGAAACACATCTAGAGATACCAGAATCAGATAAGTGAGAATATGGGGGTCAACCAGTGAGGTGCAGAGCCTAAAGCTGTTACTAGTACCTCCTTGGGAATGGAGCTATTCTCTGATATCGTGTGATATCAGCAGATCAAGAGAACAGGGGGAAAGAAGGGTGGAAGCAGATCTATTGTTGTGATGGTGACAGAGTCTGCACCCAAGAAAGAGGGGGAAGAGTAAGCGAGAGAGTAAGCGAGAGAGAGAGAGATGGTAAGTGAGAGACAGAAGGGGAGTGTGTGTGTGTGTGTGTGTGTGTGAGAGAGAGAGAGAGAGAGAGAGATGGTAGGTGAGAGACAGAAGGGGAGTGTGTGTGTGTGTGTGTGTGAGAGAGAGAGAGAGAGAGAGAGAGAGAGAGAGAGAGAGAGAGAGAGAGAGAGAGAGTAAGTGACAGAGAGAAAGGGAGGGGGAGTGTGAGAGAGAATGCGACATAGTTAGAGAGAGTAAGAGAGCGCGCGAGAGAGAGACAGAGGGAGAGAGAGACAGAGACAGAGACAGAGAGAGACAGAGAGACAGAGAGACAGAGAGAAACATAGAGGGGGAGGGACAGAGAGAGGACAGAGATCCAGGGGTGTGCACAGAGGATTGTACGTGAGAGGAATGAGGTGAGAGACAACAGGAAGGAAGTAAAACAGGGAAACACAGGGAGTAGTAGCCGCCGTTAGATATTGGGGCCATGGCAGCCACGTCCAAGCCCCGAGATATTGGGGGAGATAGGAGGGGACGATGCAGGTCAACCAGTTAGGGTCACGGCTAGAGCCACAGCTCTGCTGCCACCCTGCTGGTGGGGAGCGGGGGGGGGGGGGGTGCACAGATAATCTTTAGGCCCCAAATAGTCAATAGTCAATAGTGACAAACCTAGGTAGTCATTTTAGTCTCCCCATATGACCAACTCTGGTTAGGTAATAGTATTAGGTACAGTCAGTAGTGACTAGACCGGCTCAGTCATTCCATTCCTTTGAGTATTATAAGGTCTTAGCCATATTTAGTTTTGCCTTAGTCATTTCTGAATATCAGTTCATCATTCTGACCAATGTCCCTACGACTAACCTGGGATAGCCAATACTAAGGTTCCGAGCATTTACATTATTAGTGTAGCCTGCTGGGGGTGGGGGGGTCAGAGTGAGATTCCCTTTGAGCACATCGATCGGCAATAAACATTGTGGTCATATCTCCACATCTACAGAGGGACAGGGGGAGGGGGCGGTAGGACTTTTGATATCTGTATACTGCACCTCCATTACACTATTGTCCCTATCCAAATATGTAATATGTAATATTACTATGCCAGTATAGGGGTATTTATGCTTCAAATAGGCCAAATAAAAAATGTAAAAAAACGAACCTATGGTTTGCCAAAGGTGGGATTCGAAACCATGAGGCCATACACAACACATCTATGCCATTCATGATCATGTGACCATGGCTAACCAATCAGTGGTTGAGCTATCTCATTAAGAAATGATCCAGGATCCTGGATTATTTTCTAAGTAGGTCACAGTTATTAGATACAAAATTGTCCAGGCCCATTACAGCCTGACAGCTGCACTGGGCCTGGAGGGCTCGAGGCTGGGTATAACGCGCCCCCCCCCTTAGATACTAGCTGAGATTAGACTAAAGCTGGGGGTCACAGTATCCTGCCATGCTAGGCGGCTGACAACCCTGGGGAGCTACTCCCTGAGCTACAGTTATATGGTCCTAGACCCCTAAATTTTGACACTGCGACAAAGACCATTCTGTGGCTTACCAACAACCGACAGGATGAAAAACGAGATACTAGTAGTGACATGAGACATTGAGGCATTGGGGGTTTCTTAAAATCGATATAGTGACATGGGTATTTCTTAAAATCGATATGACGACATGGGCATTTCTTAAAATCGATATGGCGACATGGGCATTTCTTAAAATCGATATGGCGACATCGGCATTTCTAAAAATCGATATGGCGACGAGGGCATTTCTTAAAATCGATATGGCGACATGGGCATGTCTTATAATCGATATGACGACATGGGTATTTCTTAAAATCGGCATTGGACATGGGGACCCCCCCCATGAAGGGCCCCAGTTATGTGCTCACCTAAACCCAGAAGTAGGCGGGAGGGGTCGCACTAGGAGTGAGGGGTACATTGGAGAGGAGGAGGCAGGGGGTTGGAACAGGGCTATTGGTAACAAATTAGCCTGACGCCTCAAGGGCATAACACTGCTCTGAAACTTGCTTGATTTCCCTAGCATTCAGATGTTCATGACCAAGTGAGTCACAGAAGTCCCCAACGCACCTAAGGAAGTGGTCATTTTTTAACAATGGGGGGGGGGGGGGGGCGGTGGATTTTCGCGCAAGCAGGTCAAAATTTGTTTGGTCCCCCCAACAGGAGGGGTCGAAATTTGTTTGGTCCCCCCCTCAGGCAAGTTGAAATTGAGCGCGGCCGACCCCTTTGAAATATAGTAACACGCAGGCTTTTTCACTAAAAAGGGGTGCCCCCCTCAAGAGGGGTCCAAATTGTTTTGCCCCCCCAAAATCCACCAACCCCCCCCCCCCCCCCACATGTTGTTAAAATATGACCACTCCCTAGGGGAGTCATATAAGGGTCAGGGCTCCCCTAGAGAGCAGAGTCATTCTGGAGGCAACCAGGAATCTCCTTTCCTTTGTCGCATGGTCCCCAAAGCACAATGTTCAAGAGAATACAATTGTCACATTGCTTTCAGAAAGATTAACATTGTTACTATGTAGTGGCTGAGACCATCTTAACCCCCGAGGCTGAATGTTATGTTTGATTTAGTTGAAGTGTGTTCGCTGAACCGGCTCAGCCTAGCTTCAAGTTAACCCTGTACGGGAAGCAGAGTGTTTTTATCCATTATGCCGTTTATTGTCAAGATGTATGAATGCAGCCCTCGTGAGTAACTCGCCAGGGCTACATTCAAACAGTGTGCATGCATACAGGGTTGATACACTCCCAAACGGGTTAGCATGATGCATGAATGCAGCCCAGACGAGTAGACTCGCCAGGTTTGCATTCATGCATCATGACGACCAAGGATATTAACGCACTATGCAGAACTTAAAGGGTGGGGCGATGAATAAACGTTAGGCCGTAAAAGTCAATGGTCTGTTCAGAAAGCGATTCCCTTGATAGAATAATATGAAAAACAGCTTTTCATATCTCTGATGAAACCGAATGAGTTAAATCTGAAAATTAATTGGCTCTCAGACGAAGCAAAGTCACATAATACCGAGGGCTTTATCCTTAAGTCTGTAAAAAAAGTTTTAAAATTTAAAGCCATTTCCACTGGGTAACGGGGAAAAAAGAATTCATATTGAAAGTTGAGATGATCGGATAGAGGGTAGCGCACTTTTTTCCATTAAATCCATGATGAAGAAATTCAATTGAAGGACCTTTTGGCGCTTCCAATTGAAGATCAAGCATATGGAAACCAATATAAGCATTTAACTGAATCCTTGTCTCCCTTAGCGTCTGATATAGCAAATTATACATCTTGCCCCCCCCCCCCCCCCCCAGTGCCCCCCCCCCCCCCCCAGTACCATACAACCCATTGATTCCAGATGAACTGATGCTTTCTGGCCAATTTTTCTCCAGTTTTCTGAATATTCTATCCAAATTTGACGTGTCCATATTTACCCTAATTAAAATCAGGTAAATTCGAAAATGTGTATTTAACTTTAGAGTCTGTGGGGGGTGGATTCTGAATTGAAAAAGTTGAATGGGTTTAATGATAGGCACTCGTCTTATGTATTTCACCCAATCCAATGGTCAATTTAAGCGTTATCATCCAATATCTTTCCCAATGTAATAAAAAAAGAGATGACATGGCAAATTTGAACTTTTTACAGCCAATATCTTGCCCAATGTAATAAAAATAAGTGAAGGAAAATAGCAGAAAGTATTGACAACTGTAGAAGACCCCCCAGGGAGTAAGAAGGCTATCGGCTGGTACACGTGCATTAACCCTTTAAGGGCAACGACGTACATTTAAACGTGATCCACATTTATCGTCATAATGCATGAATGTAGCTCTTCATGGTAAATTACTTGCCAGTGCTGCATTCAAGCATCATGCCGACCCTTCGGAAGTGCAAGAGCCTCGTAGGGTCGGCATGCTGTATGAATGCAGCCCTCGCGAGTTACTCCCCAGAGCTGCATTCATGCACCATGCCGACCAAGGGCATTCCGTATTAAAGCACTATGCGGCCCTTACAGGGTTAACCGGCCTCCTCTTCGTCTACCATAATAAAGCCTCGTCAATAGTGCCTCGCCCACTCAGCGCCCTTTGAGGATGGAGTGGTGAATCGGTCTTATTGAGTGACTATTTGCTGCGCGTAGTGATATTGCAACATGTCTACAGCAGATATTGCAGACTTAACCCGTTAAGGATGGCATTACGCCTTAAAGCAACATTTGGTATACTAACCAGCGCGGCGAGTAACGAAAACTGCATGGGTGCATCATGCTTACTTGTCGTGCGTGCATCAATGCACTAGCTTCAATATGATGTATGAATGCAGTATTGGCTAGTTAATCACCAGGGCTGCATTCATGCATCAAGATGACAAGAAAATTCACTAAAGCACTATGTCGTGTGATTATTTGGCGCCCGGGGGGGGGGGGGTGTCTAGCAGTGAGTACTGTAGCTTATCAAATAGAGCATTCATGTATAAGCTTCATGTGGGTGGAGTGTGTATAGGTATGATTACTTTGAAGGAAATAATATAAAGTTATTCAATAACATAGGGGGTTAGGAGAAATGCTGGCTTGTCTATAGTATACAGAATCAAATACTACAAAAGGCTTATGGTTTAGGAGTTAATTGTGAAAGCTGTGTATTCTGATGATACAAAGTGCCAATGCAGTGCATGCATGCTGCCGATCCATGCAGACCACTTATCAAGCGCTTATTAAGCGTTTCATATTCTGTGCAGGGCTTAATAACTTTGAATATTTTTAACAATGGTCGACCAATCCTGAAATGTGGTTTCATCTGTGGTAAATACGTTTAGGGTTTGAGTGTGCAATGTAGGCTGTACACTCCATCCACCAGGGAGCGCCATGGGCTTTTGGGGGACATGAAATTGGCTAGTGTACCCTCTTAGTGTTCTTTGCTCTTTGCCATAACCTACCCTAATTATCTGCTTTGGTTCTCACTAGCCGCACCCCATCCACACTGTTCCGCTCGACCCCCCTTCCCCTTGATCAACCTCCCTGTTCTGCCTACACTATAAAACCCTCACAACATGAGCACCAACCACCTCAGGCCTCAATCCTTTGGGTTTGGCCCTATTCGGGTCAAATCTGTTAACCCGCAGAAACTGGCCTTTCTTGGCACCGCCTTTGACCAACTCGCTTCGACCCTGTCTCGGCATGCCCGATCGAATAGTTTAGTAGATTGATTTACGTTCCCCAGCCTCTGTTGCTTTTATATACGGCCTAGTGGGCACCATGAGCATCTTTTAGTATCAATTAGTACACTGCGAGAAAAAATAAGAGTTTTAGCCCATTGTTGGAAATGTCTCCAAAAACAGACGTTTTAACGACAGTAAGCTAATACTGGATCTGACCCAGGGTTGATTTGAAATTTGAAAGCTCAGCATTGCATATTGTTAAAATGCCCGGCTATGAACACATGTGTATGTTCTGAAATCACCCCTTTCACATGGTACACTAGTAGTGTAATGTCGCTCTTCTCTTTCCTGTCAACGCTTTATGATTTCTTTGTCTAGTACCGTTGACTTCGACCATCAACCAGTCGACCATCGACCATCGACTTTGTGTAGTACCATCGATGCTCAAAAACTTAACTTAGCAACAAAAAAGGGTGCAGCGTCTTCCACAGTATTGTAGAATATATTGTAGAACTACAGACGATTCATCACCCTGTATCCATCATCCATACTTCTTGGGACCAACATAACAGCAATCTAAGTAATGAACTGCTATCTTCAAGACTAGTACCTAGTTAGAGACCGACCCTCTCCAATCCGATTGGTTCACCAGGTTAGGCTCCTCAGAGTCCTTTAACCCTTTAAGGACTGCATGGCGCTTTTATGCACTATACCCTTTTTATCATCATAATGCATCAATGCAGCACCGTTGCAGTGAGGAAGTTGCCAGTGCTGCATTCATGTATCATGCCGACCCTATCGAGTTGAGACACTCCTGAAGGCTCAGCATGATGCATCAATGCAGCACGATGGAACATAAAACCGTACAGCATGATGTGGTTCATAACCCATTAAGAACGGCATGTCGCTAAAAGATGACATTTGTTGTCATGACGTACCAATGCAGCCCCGGTGAGTAACCCGCTAGTGCTGCATCGGTGCATCCTGCCTACCTTTAGGGAGTGTCTCAACCCCGAAGGGTCGGCATGATACTTGAATGCTGCACTAGCAAGTTACTTGCCAAGGCTGCATTCAAACATCATGACGACTAAGGGCATGATGCATTAAGGCATGATGCCGTCCTTAAAGGGTTAAAGGGTTAGAACTACCCCCCTGCTGTCCCACAGACCAGCCTGAATAGTGGGTAATGAACTCTCAGTCCGGCCGCTTTGTGGGAGGCTTTGGCCCTTTAGGGAACCTTAGTGCTTTAAAGCTGGGCCGTCAGGGAATAAGTTCAGCATTTTCCATACATGGACTAAAATAACAGTACCACCAGAGGGCAGCAGTGTTTGGACAGGGGACCACGAGCATTGTCCAGCTACAACATATTCACCCTATCTTGTGCCTGTAAGAGCTGAGCTCCCAGCTATTAAGAGCCCTCTTGTGAATGAAAACTGAACTATATCCAAAAGTGCTTTTGGCCTCACTTCAACCATGACGGTCAAGCTTTAATGTGCTCTGCCCATGGTCGGCATGATACGTGAATGTAGCCCTCAGGCCTGGTGAGTAACTCATCAGCCCTGCATTCATGCATCATGCTGACCCTACGGGGTTGAGACACTCCTGAATGGTCGGTATGATGCACCAATGCAACATGGGGTAGTTACCCGCCCGGGCTGCATTGGTGCATTATGCCAACCAATGTCATCTTTTAGCGACATGCCGTCCTTAAAGGGTGTAAGTGTTAAGGTGCCCAGAGGTTGGTGTGTGAGCTGCTCCTTGAACTGCTCCATCCTGGCCCGGTTCCTGTAACCACTACTTCACTGGGACCTGGTGTAGATTGGCAATATTGGTACTTATTTCATGGTGGATACGATGACCACTATGCTTAAGTACTAGCAATCCTGTATCCCATACCCCCCATGGGATACGGTGTTCCCGTATCCCATTGCCTGTGACGTCATCATTTGTTCAAATGATTATGGCCATTTATATGCATGAAATAAAGGCAAAGGCCCATAGCCAGAGGGTTTTTGGAATCTTTTCCCCCTTGACGGGGCTGGGGCTGCATCCCACTCAGGCTGCGGCTTTGTGGGATACGGCCCCATCCCCACCTCGGGTGGAACGATACCAAAATATCCTCTGGCCGTGGGCCTTTGTCTATAGTGCCTTTTGATGTAAACTGTATTGATATTCTCCATCCTTTTCTGTACTTCTTGGAGGTCTTGTATCATATTGACATGAACTGGTTGCATTGATGTCCTACATAAATGGCGATGGATACAATGTGCGTTGGGTGAGGCGTTTCGTTGACCCAGTTTGTATGACCCCTGATGCAGGCACGATGGGTCTTCAGTTAACTTATCGGGTGTGCAGGATTCAGGCCCTGCAAGAAACAGGCTGGATTTGGGTTAGGACTATTTGAGACTAGGAGGTTGTGATCTTATGTTTAATACATAGACAAATGCCAACGCTCATTGATACTGTCTCTGTTGTATTACACGAGTGGGGGCTGGGGCCATATCCCACAAAGCCACAGGCTGAGTGGGATGTGCCCCATCCCCCACGAGTGAAATACATCAGAGATGGTATCAATGTAGTTGGCATTTGTGTTTATTTTTTATTTGAAGTCATTTCATGAAGAATAAACAATCTTTTCCTAGCCCATTGAATACGGCCACATTGTATTCAATGGGGGGCATTGAATACGGCCCTTTAGAGCTAAAGCATAGGAAAATTTGTATTCCGAAAAAATAAATTCAGTTATCATTGTGATCGGATTTTCGCATGAAACTGCTATATTAGCTGCTGGTAGATCTTGATGTGGGTAGACCTCTAAATTCGACACACCATTTTCTTAAAATGGACATGCAACATGGGGCTTAGTGACATGTGACAGGAGGATCAAAAGGTTAGTGACAGGGGACATAGAAATTTCTTGAAATCGACATGAGACATGAATTTCGAAAACTTTTGTTGACATGAAATAGATACAAAGGAACACTCATATAATTCCCCACTGAGGGTTATTCCATGCGACGAAGCTATCCTCGTGAACCTTTGTCTATACATCTATCAGGTAAATAACTCCTCTTGTTTACCGCAAACATCCAGGTGATATCCAGTAGTTTGTGGAATGTCGATAATTCAACCCCAGACTCTGTCCGGAAGTCCCGGGTGATTGTCCGCCAAGGCCGGGTACTTCATTGGCATTCAGACCCCATCCAGACCCGACAACTCTTTTTACGTCTCGGGCAGTTCTTACAAAAGCTCTAGTTGCCTCTAAGTGTGGAGCTACCTGAAAGTCGAGTGCATCTTTTCTTTGTGGCTTGTTGTCTCTTTTTGGCATTTACTCACCACGCTGATCAAAGAGCCATTCAAGTTTTTGTACTTAACCCTTGAAGGGCAGCAGAGTGCTTTAATGTGTTATATACTTTATCGCCATGATTCATGAAGGCAGCCCTGTATGAGTCTACTCACCAGGGCTGCATTCGGGTATCATGCCAATCCTTTGGTAGTAAATTAACCACGTTCGGCTGGCATTATTCATGAATGCAGCTGGTGAGTAATTCGCCGTTGTTGCATTCATGATAAAGAGCATTGTAAATAAAAGCACTATGCAGCCCTTAAATAATAAACTCGGTTCATTTTTTAGATTTTAAATTCATACCATTCTAGGGGATGTCTTTTCTTTAAGAGGATTTAGTGTCAGGGCAGAATGCACTATGAACTTTAGGCATCATGACGCTAGACAAATAGCGTTAGCCTTAGTTAATGTGAAAAGGATTAAAATGGCATTGATTTATTGATTTCACCTACAAATTTTGTATCAAATGGGGGGGGGCATGGTCCCAAGTAAATGGCGGATAACTCACCAATGCTGCATACATACGTCACTGCATTCACTTACAAAGCTTGGTGTGATGCATCAATGCACCACAGTGGTGCATCATGACCGCATCATGCTATCCTTAAACCCCCAGCTCCCATATAAATAGCATTCAGCTTGGGAATATGCAAATGACCTGTCAGACCATGGTTTGTCAGAGGGAGATGACATATGTGTGTATTGAATAGAATATAGCTACTTACCACCTCTATATTTTGTCATGGTAACTTATGAATGTTTCCCAGAGCAAGCTATACCAAAAGAATTTTACACATGACACTTGAATCAGTAGAATAATGGGATACAATTCCCAGTGTATGTGCTGAGTGGGTGGTAGGGGCTGTGTGATTGACAGGGGCCCTGTGTTGTTTGTGTATACCTGGGGCACAGAAAGCATGAGGCTGAGGTCTGAGCACACCTCACAGGCCAGGACCCACACCTGGGCAGGACCTATGACCTGTAAGTCACTGATGTGGTCACTGTACAGGTCTGCCCTCTGTGGAGAATCATGGCACTAAAGACCTTACTTTAGTATTGGGTGCCTGACCTAGTTTGTGTAAGACCTCCCCTCCTACTGCCCCAATGTGGCTAGTTACACACAGCACCTGCCCGTCACCTTACAAGCCACTCCCCTGGACCTTACTGGACGTGCAGTAAGATCTGCGGGTTTAAGGGGCTAAATGATCGGCCACCTGTGAACCAAGTGATAAATTTGTTTTTTAGAATTTCCCTTTCATTTACTTATTCTGACTGATCAAAGAACAAGAGCTACTTGTGAACTACCAGAGAAGAAGAAGTCACAGCGTGTCAGGTAGCCAAAGCTCTCAAGTCGACTCCACACCCGACAAAAACAATCTATCAGGTAACCCCTGATCAAAGGGCGGTCGAGTTAAGGGAGTCTAGTCGCGCATGCGCCTATTAGGAGTAATTAGGTCAGCACTTCCGGTTTACAAGCCCTCCTCCAGGGCAGGGAGTAAAGGGGGAGGACCAAGGGCATGAAGGGGCAGGAGGGTCCTGCCTTAGGTGTACACCCTGCTGGTAGCAGGGGTACCACCGTCAGAGGCACTGTCTACGGTCTAAAGGGCTGTGGGTATATATATGCGATTTTTGCCAAATTCGAAATCCTACATAAGTGCATAGCTTATGGGTTGGAGTACATTAAAATGGTATCCATGGGCAGTAGCAGCTCTGAAAGTGGCTCCCATGGGGGTTCAACCATGGAACTGTCTAGTGTTTGTCTTCCGGCTTGCTTTACAATTAGTGTTTGCTTCTTAGGCGTAAAGCAAGACACAAGCAGAAATAGGCGCCTCTGACCAGTCTTACCAAAATCTGTCCAACCAGCATGAATAAGGGCATTCTGTATGGGTTGTTAACAATAACGTTATGGTACTGGCTTCAGGTCGAGGCTGGGAAGCCGCAGGGCTAATATCTATCTAAGGAAGGCATCTAAGTACAAACTGTAGGGAATAAAGGTAAAAGAAGGGCAACCCAGTAAACAAAAAAACGTTATACTGCATTTTATAACGCTATATGACGTTATATAACGTTTCTTTAAGCCTCCTTGCTATGGCATAACGTTATATAAAGTTTTAGAACGTTATTTTGACGTAAAGTGACGTTTTTCTGTTAGCTGGGAAGGCCTTTAACTGTTTATGAGAGGGCCCAGGTAGAACCTCAAAGGATGAGGAGATGAGTTGAGCAAGGGCTTCAGTCCCTTTAACTGCTAGTTATCTGGGACCGGGTAGAAGATCAGGGGCTGAGGCTAAAAGGGGTCCAAGGGCTTTAAGACCAATATAGCTGGGTCCAGGTGAGCCTTCAAGAATCGAGGGTATAGGGACAAGGATTATACCCTATATGCTTCTTGATAGGGAGGCCAAGGGCTTCATCGCATTTAGCTGTTTCTTAGGTTGTTCCAGGTTGGCCCTCAAGGGCCTTTGAGGTTAATGGTAAAATGCGAACAAGAGCTTCATCACCTTTAGCTGTTACTTAGATTGGCCCAGGTTGTCCTTTAAGGGTTGAAGGCAGGAGGGGACCAAGGGCTTCAGGACCTCTCACTGTTAGTTAGATGAGCCCAGGTATAGAGCTTCAAGCGCTGAGACTTGTGTGAGGCCGAGGGCTTTAGGAGCTATAACTGTTACTTAGATAGACCCTGGTTGGCCTTATAGGGTGGAGGATAGCAGGGTACTAAGGGTGTATGGATCTTTAACTGCTAACCAGCTTGGACTGGGTGGACCCTCAAGGGTCGAGGGTAGAAGGAGACCAGCGGATTTAGGACCTTAAAAGGCCCAGCGCCCCTATATATAGAGCTGAGTACCTGTCTCAACTGCACTCTGACTGTTACTGGACGTGCAGTAAGATCTGCGGGTTCAAGTTAGATAGCACCAGGTATAGGAATGGGGGTGGATGGCTAAATTCGACACGGCGACATGGCCATTTCTTAAAATCGACATGCGACATGGAGCTTAGTTACATGAGGGAAAAAATAAGTGACATGACATAGGGTGTTTCTTAAAATCGACATGGGACAGGACAGGTTCTTAAAGGCGACATGGGACATGGGGATTTAAGTGACAGGCGACATGGCCATTTCTTAAAATCGACATGTGACATGGGGACCCCCCATCTATACCCCCATAGGACTTGAAGGGTTGAGTGTAGCAGGAGGACATCTAGGAGGGTCCTGCTGTGTGTGCCTCTGCCCTGGGTAGGGCGGTGTTTGTATGGAGGAGGGAGGCAGGTAATTGATGGTCGGGAAGTGGCTGACCCGACCCGGGGAAGTGGGTAGGGGAGGAGGGGTGTATTCTGTGGAGATGAGGGGAGCGGCAAGGGGAGGCTAGATCTGTAGAAGGGAGGCGAGTGGAGAAGAACAGGGTGGGGGAGGGGGGAGGCGGATATTGGAAGGGGGAAAAACTACACTCACATTCATAAAGAGTAACACATATTAATATGCAATACCTTTTGCTGTTTTACACACTTCTGGCAAATTGGTTGCAAAAATAGATGTGCTAAAAGTGGCTGCAAAAAGGCGTGTTGAAAAGTGTGTAAATGTACCACACTGTTCTTAACCATTTAAGGACGGTAGGCTGCTTTAATGCATCATGCCATGGTATGAATGCATGAATGCAGCCCTGGTGAGTAACTTGCCAGTGCCGCATTCAGGCATCATGCCGACCTTATGGGTTTGATATACTCCTGAAGGGTCAGCATGATGCACCAATGTAGCACCGGCGAGTTATTCGCCAGGGCTGAATTGGTGTATCATGACAAATGTTATATTTTAGCGACATGTGTCCTTAAAGTGTTGAAGTGTAAGAAAGAGGATTTGGTAGCAGAACCTCGCAGTTAGAGGTAGAGCCCTGTGCCAGGATTGATGGTGGTGGTGGGGCCCTTGATAGGGGGTCCTTATGTCGCATGTCGGACTTAAGAAATGCCCTATGTCCCATGTCACTAGAGAAAACCCCATGTCACAAGTGTCACTAACTAACTGACTATCAAATAATCGTATTAATGAGAAAATCATACTCAGCTAGTTGGCAGCCCTGGTCATGCCCACATGTAGAATTTTTGAAATTCTTCAGAATAAAATTCTGCATTTTGGTGAGTTTTGAGAGCATTATACTATATGTTGCAAGCTATGAGGCTATTCTCATTCATGTCACTAAGGCCAATGTTGCATGTCGGACTAAAGAAATGCCCCATGTCCCATGGCACTAGTATGGCCATGTCCCATGTCGATTTTAAGAAATGGCCATGTCACCATATCGGATTTAAGAAATGGCCATGTCGCCATATCAAATTTAGGGGTCTAGGGCCATAGTGGTAGCGGGGTGGTGTAGGGCAGGAGGGTTGAGGTGTGGTGGGGGGGGGGTGTCTTGTTGGGGTAGGTAGTGATTTCCTTGTACAAGACAGGTCTGACAAGACGCTGACGGATGGGGAGGAGATGGTACCCCGTGTAGACAGAGTGCTATGGTAGATGTAGGGCGGCCGGCACTCTCCCAGCAGAGTCTTACATTAGATGTAGGCCAGGCGACACTCTCCCAGCAGAGTGGTACATTAGATGTAGGCCAGTCGACACTCTCCCAGCAGAGTGGTACATTAGATGTAGGCCAGTCGACACTCTCCGAGCAGAGTGTAGAATTAGTAATTTCCTGCGTACTACCCGCGGGTTCTACACTGTTAGAAGTAAGTAGTGTTCCTGTACATCAACTACTGGGGGCAACTATGGTTCCAGTAGATTGTGCTGTAGACCTACAGCAAGTGAGCTTTTGTATATTCACAGCACTATGTACTGTATAGGGACAGCAGAATCTTCTGTTACTGTACAGCAAAATTGATTGTAAATCATAATCTGAAGGTCCTGGGTTCACCTCCCAGTGCTGGTGATATTTTCAACCATCCATGTGAGGGAAAAACAAATTTTAGGTGGATGTAGGTAAAACAAGAGAAGTGGCTGCACCAAGGATTGAACTCACCACCTGTGGTGTTGGAGACAGGCGCTGATCCGTTGTGCCACAGAGCCGGTGTTGCAAACATTCATATTGGGACATATCTCTACTCTACTTCTCAACTGATTGATAATAATTTGTAAAGGTCTGGGGTTCGCCTCCCAGTGCTGGTGATATTTTTTAAACATCCATGTGAGGGGAAAACGAATTTTAGGTGGATGTAGGTAAAACAAGAGAAGTGGCCTCACCAAGGATTGAACTCACCACCTGTGGTGTTGGAGACAGGCGCTGATCCGTTGTGCCACAGAGCCGGTGTTACAAACATTCATATTGGGATATATCTCTACTCTAATTCTCAACTGATTAATAATAATTTGTAAAGGTCTGGGGTTCGCCTCCCAGTGCTGGTGATATTTTTAACCATCCATGTGAGGCAAAAACGAATTTTAGGTGGATGTAGGTGAAACAAGAGAAGTGGCTCCACCAAGGATTGAACTCACCACCTGTGGTGTTGGAGACAGGCGCTGATCCATTGCGCCACAGAGCCGGTGTTACAAATGGTCATATTGGGATATAAGCCACCTCTGCCATGTCTGTATTAAATGTGCTACAGCCCTGTTGCTAAAGATCCCTGATGAGAGGTGGCTAGACCTAGGATCGATCCCACGACCTCTCGTGTACATATTATAGGGAAAAGTACTGTAGATCTACAAGTCACTACCGTAACCTGCATCTACAGTAACAGAATTGTACATGTACAGTAGAATTTGCTGTATTATCATTTACAGCTAAAGTACTGTACATTTACATCAAATTTTGCTGTTCACGAACAACAACTTTTTACAGTGTACGCGAACCAAAGCTTTCATTTGATATCTAACATGTTTATATAGGGTGCGGGTTATACGACGGTTTTCATCATTATAGAACAGTACTAAAATTGAATTTTTCAGATCCCAAAAAAGGGCTATAGCACTCTCCTGAGCTAGTGGTGCAGGTTATACGCGCGATGCGGGTAGTATACAAAAATCTACAGTACTTCCTTGTCTGCCAAATAGTGTTGGATCACCCTGAAAACTTGCCTATGCCATGCTTTAAAGATATGTATTTATATAACTATGATTCGATTCAAATATGTTAAGGGATAGGTGAAGAGCAAATGTTGAAAACTTTGGAAGTAAGGAACATGTTTTTATGATAGAAATTGTGGATAAGTCTCAGAACTGCATTATGCGATGGGGTTGGGTCCGAGCCTTTTGGCAGAGTCTTATTTGAGACTGTGCTGGGAGAGTGGGTAGTCATGTGTGTGTGCGAGGGGGTGGGGGAGGAGAGTAAAGGCCTATATGTATACACAACAGCTTTTACTATAAAATGATATTAATCATATACAACAGGATCGCTATTCAATCCTATTAGTCTAATTTCATATACGTATGAATATATGTCTGGGGATATTTCAAAATAAATGCAATCAATGTTTTGTGTCGAATAATGCAAACCTATACCAATATATAAGATGGCAACATAAACAGGGTGTATAATGAATGAATATGAAATAATTGCATGTTGATATGTCAAATCGGTATCTCAGTATACTATCTAGGCAATTAAGGTTTTCTGTTAAGTAATCCAATTATATATACTAGTCAATATCCCTGATTGAAATGAAAATGAAATGCCATTGAATTGAAATGAAAAGTATCATACCATCAACATGTTATCATCAATGTATTTTTTCGGGCACACTGGTTGGGTAACATTATAGCTGGTATGGAGGTTTTATGTTGGTTGTATTGATCACAATGCCCTATCCTACACCATGATAGATACCGTGCATATTATATGTTAGCCTCGGGCTTATGTACCCAATGACAATATTGTCTTTGCTTAGGTACATTCGCCATAAACCTTTACGAGCGGCATGCAGCTTTTATCCACTATACCCTTGTTGGCATGACGCATGAATGCAGCACTGGCGAATAACATGTATCACGCCCACCCTACAGGGTTGATGCACTCCCAAAGAGTCAGTATGATGCACCAGTGCAGTGTCAGTAGTTTGCTCACCTTCGCTGCATTTATGCATCATGCCATCCTATCATGGTAAACGCTTTAAGGATGGCAAGTCGCTAAAAGATAACATTTGTTGTCATGATGTACCAATGCAGCCTTGGTGAGTAATGCACCAGGGCTGCATTGAAGGATTATGCCGACCCTCCATATTTTATCATAGGATAGGCATGATGCTTGAATGCAGCCCTGGCGAGTCACTCGCCAGGGCTACAATTCATGCATCATGGCGACCAATGACATAATGCATCAAAGCACTATACCATCCTTACAGGGTTAAGGTTATAGCATTGGGACAGGAGGGAAGGCCTTCTCAGGGCCAATATTGGTTATCTGGACATCACTAGGACTATTGAACCTGGCATCTGTTGTGTCAAGGCAAGTACTCCCAGTGTATGCTATCCTTAGTGTGGTATCATAGGGTACTGGCATATAACACACACTACTGACTGGGGTATATTGAGCCTGATTTGGTTGATCTCCTGACTGGGATATATTGAGCCTGATTTGGTTGATTTTCTGACCAGGGTATATTAAACATTTGGTTGATTTCCTGACCTGGGTATATTGAGCCTGATTTGGTTGATTTCCTGACTAAGGTATATTGAACCTGATTTGGTTGATTTTCTGACTAGGTTATATTGAGCCTGATTTGGTTGATTTCCTGACTAGTGTATATTAAGCATGATTTGGTTGATTTTCTGACTGGGGTATATTGAGCATGATTTGGTTGATTTCCTGACTGGGGTATTTTGAGCATGATTTGGTTGATTTCCTGACTAGGGTATATTGAGCATGATTTGGTTGATTTTCTGACTGGGGTATAAATTGAGCCTGATCTGGTTGATTTCCTGACTGGGGTATATTAAGCCTGATTTGGTTGATTTCATATAACACGTAAACAGTGAATTCTGTTTAACCAATCCCCTTTTTCTGATTGGCTGTACAAATTAATAAAACACCAAATTATTCAAATGTTGACATTTTAATTCAAAAAAAAAAATGGTATGAGCAGCCAATCAGAAAGAAAGATAGCATAGAGTCTTGTAAACGAGTCATTCAGTGGTTGTGAAAGGTTGAAGTGAGTAGTCCGTTGCTCCCAGAATGAAAGACTTTTATGTAACATCCCTTATATATATCATTGCTTATAAGGCCACAAACCAGAAAAGCTGTCTTTCAGGTTATGTTTCCTGACAGTCTAGAGATGTGGCTTTGACTCGTGGATGGTCAAATTGACCCTAAAATATTCACCATGAAGCGGACACATACCCTGAGACGGACAGTAAAATTATCCATGTACAATACGGCTTCTAATGTTTGTTTTCCGGAAAGAATACCACTTAAACTTTACCGTTATGCACACATAAAGAGCTTAAGATACAAGATGCTTCAATAACCCCAAAATGAAGTGTCCGTCTCGGGGTATGTGTCCGACTCCAGGTGCATCTACCCTAACATATATATGCACTATTGCAACATGCCCCGGATTGCTAAGCCTCCATCGCTGTCCACATCCTTACTTATCTAAGTACGTTTAACCCACGGTGGACGGCAAAGACAAAGGCTTCACACTATGGGTATATTGTATACCCTAACATAACCGAGGGTTAAGTCAGATAGCCAACACCTGTACCCTGGTATGCCTTCATAACCACTGCTCACTGGTCATCAACTCTGTGTATTTAACACCTCGTCTTGACCTTGTGGGGCAGTGGTTATGAAGCATACCAGGGTACAGGTGTTGGCTATCTAACACATACCACTCACTGTCATGAATACTGCAAGCTAATGTGGCTTCATACTCACAACCCTCGTATCTTAGCCAGTCTGCCCACATATGCCACCATACATGTATACTGATAGAGTGAGTGACTAGCGCAATAGGCTGTGTCTCACCAGATCGGGCCAATGTGAACGTCTTTGACTGGTTGCCATCTTTGACTGGGTGCCATCATTGACCGGGTGCCATAATTTACCGGGTGCCATAATTGACTGGCTTGACAGAAAACGTTTTTTTTAAGGGCAAATGAAAATATAAATGGGATGAAAATGTTAATGTAGGTTTAAGGGTTAAAATAAGTCATCATCTATATTTTATCCCTAACATATCTTTATATTTATGGTGGCCAGTCAAAGATGGCACCCGGTCAAAAACTTTTACATTGACCCAATCTGGTGAGACACAGCCAATACTTCATACTGATAGCTAATGCAGCTTTTATACTGATAGGGTGAAGGGATGGAACAAGACTATACATTAGATACTGCATGCTAATGTAGCTATTATACTAATATGGTGAGAGGCTATGGCAAGACTATATACTGCATCTAATGTAGATTTATAGGGGTAGAGATTGGGGCCAGGGCAAGACTATGTACTGCACGTTAAAATGGAGGACATACTGCATACTGCATACTGATGCACTCTTATATTAATAGGATAAGAGACTAGGGCAAGACTACATACTGTATCTAATGTAGATTTATACTGATAGCATTAGAGGTTAGGGCAAGACTATGTACTGCATGCTAATGTAGCTGCATACTGGTAGGGTTGGAGCAAGATTAATAGTACGTGCTAATCTAGCTTTATAGTGATGGCGTTAGGGATTATGGGGCAAGACCAAATCAGTACGGGCTGATGGAGTGAGGATATCATGTAGGGGGCATAAGGCAGTTATAACGTAAATCCAGAAGCTACCACCATATCAGAGAAGTGGTGAATATGTCATGCACTCAAAAATTAAACTTGTCTCCAGACTCTTCCAAGTGACTGTCATAAAATAAGCGACAAGGAAGCGGGTCTTCTAGCTGGAGATAGAAGACCCACTTGGCATGTGCCAGCCCAAAACCTGACATTTGCCAGCTCCAGATTCTATTTGTGGGATGGTAACTAGATAAATTTTGACTCGTTTATTTTATGACAGTCACTTAGACGGGTCTGGAGACAAGTTTACTTTTTAAGTGTGGCAGACATAGAGAACAGAATAAGTTGGTCGATTTGGAGTTGGTGTCTAGCCTATCCCGATTCATATGATATTTGATAGGAGATCTTGTATAAGCATTTTTCCTAAATGTATGCCATGTTTACTTGTTCATTTTGATTAACAATCTTTCCTTGTATTTTCCAGGTGAGACCTAGTTCTAACTGGGATACTTCTGTAACCAGACCGCAGGTAAAATGTGTCTTAAAAGGCTCCAAAGCTACATTTTGTTTGTCATCATGATGCACCAATGTAGCATGAGAGTATAACTCGCTAGCAATATGTCGCCCTTTAATAAAGGGTTACTTTATGGTTTTGAAATCAGCAGTATCATCAAAATGTCCTTCACAAATAGCTGAACTTTGCACCATACAGTATAGCGAAGAGAAAGAAAGCCCAGTAGATATCCACATTATCTTCAAAGTAGACTGCAAAGAAATTTGCAAATACCTAATCATATAATAGTGAAATTCAGGGTAAGAGGGAGAGATGGGAGAGGGGATATGGGTGAGAGCTATCGTGACGGCAAATGTAACACTGTGTAGGGCTATAGACCAATGCAGCAAGAAAGGGGGAACTTTAAGAAAGATTGTGACCGACAAATACGTGAATATAACCTCAAAATCCTGCTTTCTATTCTAAACTATTTGAGGGATAATTGTCCTGTGAGCCCCCTGATATGAGATTTTCCAAAACATAAACATTACAGACAATGTTATGAGGATTTCGCTAAAACACAACTTTATTATAAAACCAAAGTCACCCTTTCTGGCTGCATTGGTCTATAGCAGACTGATACATGTGTTCCGGAGACAGCGGGAGAGATGAGGTTGTGACAGTTTGACAGGAGGAGATTTAGCCACGTCCCAGTGTGTCATATTGGTAATGGTGGGGGTGTACAAGGCACCAGAATAGCTGTCAAACCCTTTAAGGAAGCCACGACGCCTCAAAGCATAAAACCACCATGCCACTTATGACACAGTTGGCTGGGAGAATACTGATCTAATGAGCATACAAGTCTTTGTTGTACTGTTCGGAAGCCACGAGTTGGCCTTTATTTTATAATGTAAGCTTAGTGGGTGCACAAGGTTAGGGTAAGTCCATGTTTAAGGAACCAAGATTTTTTTAAAGGTGTTTTGGGTATAAGATGACAATGCAAAAGTAGATGCATCATCCTAGCTTAGGCGCATTGCCTTGCGTCCGCTAGGCCTCCTCTCCGCAGGCTAGATTAATAGTATACATACATATCTGGTTATGGCGTGACGAAATTGGATATATAAACAGAAAGTGTAATTAACTGAAATTCACTGGAAAAGGATGATCATGGAAATATGAGAACTCATGGTCATGAGTGTCTGGGGTACTGTTTTGTTATCTCTCATCCCCCAGCACGGACCATTCAAATCAAATCCACTAATGAATAGGTCCTGGTAGGGAGATCACCCCTCCCCCCCCACCCCCACACACACAAACACACATACACATACCCAGTTATACAAGGTTTCAGAACGTTTGTCTATGGATCATTATTATTGTTTGAAGATCACTTCGTGGAAATAAATACATTATAAAACTCAAAATGGCAAAACGTTGTCTAACGTTAAAAACGTTATTTTGACATAAAATAATGTATTTTTGTCCGATGGGTGATGGCTCGGACTGACACTCTCCGTCCTGTGTATCGGATACGGTGGTCAGGAGGGAGGAGATGGCTTACAACACCACACCTCCCCCACCCCGCCATCCTTCCTGCCCCCCCCCCCCCCCCCACACACACACCACTCTCCCAGCACTCTTAAAGCTGGGCCGTCAGGGAAGAAGTTCAGCATTTTCCATGCATGGACTAAAATAACAGTTCCACCAGAGGGCAGCAGTGTTTGGACAGGGGACCATGAGCATTGTCCAACTACAACATATTCACCCTATCTTTTGTCTGTAAGAGCTGAGCTCCCAGCCCTTCAGAGCCCTCTTGTGAATGAAAACTGAACTATATCCAAAAGTGCTTTTGGCCTCACTTCAACCATGACGGTCAAGCTTTAAATAAGCCTCTGCCAAAAGGCTCAGACTTCAGGAAATCTTTTGTAGAAGAAGGGAGGGAAATGGTACTAGTTGGCTGTTCTCCTAACCGCATCACACACTGCAGTGTCAATACACCCAAAATAGTTCCCATGAATATTTATAAATTTGACCATAAGAATATGACCAATACTTTTGTAATTTTAAACATTTTCTTTTCACCTACCCCTTAACACATTTGAATGGACAGTTGTATGATTTATAACGTATCTTAAAGGCATGGCGTGGACAAGTTTTCAGGGTGATCCGCTGCCTTTTGGCCACAGGTTTAAGAAGACCTCAGCTTGGAGAGTGAGTAGGCTATAGGTATCATGGGAAGGTGTGCAGCTAAATATATCCACCCTGATCTCTGCATGACTCTACAAAGAGGTGTTATACACAACATACCCTAGATGGCACCAGCTCTCCGTAGACTCCTGGGACCTGCAGAGATCATTGTGGACATTTAGTTGCACACCTTCCCATGGTACCCTATAGCTTACTCACTCTCCAAGCTGAGGCCTTGTTAAATAAACCCTGTGCTTTTGGCTGGCACACAGAGATGGGAGAATCTGCTGGGAGATTGAGCTCCACCGTGTAATCCCTCCGCCTGTTTTAGCTTCCCCTCTCTTGTTTCCTGATGCCCACAGGAATGCGGCCAGACAGAAATAGCCGGGCAGATATTAATAATTAGTGTAAAACCCGTGTGGTGGGGGTCGGTGTGATTGGGAGTTCACTGACCCGCCTCAGCCACACCAAAGAGCAAAGGATACTAAGAGGGTCCACTCACTGATTTCATGTCCCCCCCAAGAGCCCAGTGTAGTGTCCATGTAGCGCACCGAACAGTTTCAGTTGCTTAAAAAGTTTTACCTCAATCGTTTCTATGCGTTATTTCTCAATATCCCTATTGAATTTGGATGAAATCGAATCAGAAATAGTACTACTTCAGGGAACTATTAGTTTAGATGGGTTTAGGTGGGAACAGTGGCCTGTAAACTCCATTCACCAGGGGGCACCACAAGTCATGCAGCACTACTTTCAAACATTACACAAAATATACAAAGTTTACATAATAATCAGAGTTGAAATATGTTGAAGCTCTTTCCAAGCAATATTATCATCTTTTATAGGGCATTTCGGGGTATTCTGATTGCCGAGGGAGAATGTTTACCTATGGAAGAGCATCTAAGTGAAGCCTCTTGGTATTCCTTGCTCTTTGCCCACACTCCCATCAGCATCATCAGCATCCCTATCACAGGGAGTCCATGGAAAACTGAGGACAATACAAGATTAACCCTTTAAGGATGGCATAGTGCTTTAACACAATATGCCTGCTTAACAGCATGATGCATAAATGTAACCCTGGCGAGTAACTCACCAGTGATGCATTCATGCATCATTCCAGTCATCCAGGGTTGATAAATCCATGGAGGGTCGGCATGATGCGCCAATGCAGTCCTCGGCCGGCGCATCATGATGACAAATCAACATGGATCCCTGAGGCACCCATGTTAAGGGAGTTAAATAAGAGGCTTTGTCAGGAGTTTTATATTCCCGTGAGGAAAACCCTGAGTCGTGATCTTACCAAGCGTGGTCGGGTGAGATTGTCCAAGCCGCCCACTAAAACTAATAAATTGGGAGCTTCACTTAAAATATCTGAATTACCATTTCTTTCACAATCCGACATAAATGAACTGCGAGGGTTCTGATAAGATAGTTAGGTATTGCCCAATTTACTGAATTGACCCACTCAGATACTCTGATTTAATATAGTGAATTTACAAAAGAAGATTTTCTCAAAATTACCAAGCATTGCGTGTCATCTCTGGGCTCAAAAAACCTCCCCAGGAAATGACTTCAATATGTATCTGCAATCATCATAAATGATAATTCCTTTGAATTAATATCCCAGAGCTCCGTTTGAAGAGTTGGAAGCTAAAGAATGCTTTTGTTCCATTTTCATTCTCTGCCTAGCAACGCCTTATAAAATGGCAATTATTTGAAGGAAACATCAATTCCTGTCAGATTGGTGTGTGTCACATATACTTTGAACCAATCTGTGGTAAAAATGCACTAAAAATATGTCCAGCTGAATTACCCTGAAACCCTACCTTAAAGTGAAATGATAAACTACCACATCCAATGTCTATGTTAAACCACAATATGCTCCACTTTATTGCCCATTGCTACATTTATTACAAATTCATTTTAATCCACTCAATTTAGTCTCCCCTCCCCACCAAAACCAGCCATCATGGTAAGCCCTATGCACCCACTTACTACAGAAATGGAAGGCATTAGACTTTTAAATGAGATATTTTTCTGGTATTTTTATGCCCTCAGACAGGGCTATGATCTTGACATGGCGGCTGTGGGGCCTATTTAAAAGGCTAATCCTGGGGTAGCTAGGACGCTATATATAATATATACAGCATGTTAATATGGCAGTGGTCGCCATGGTTACAAGCCTGCATCTATGCATATGGAATATATTCTGAAAGAGGTGGTCTATCTTGACTAGGTGGTATTTAGATTGGGAGTGCCTGTCCATGTACAAATGGTGTAGACCTATGAAGTCCTTATCGGAAAGTGGCAGCAAGTGCAATTCCCCTAGCCATGTTTCAGCATACTTGACAGTTCCATGTAGTACATGTTCTCTGATCAAAATTGAAATCTACAAAGAGAGTTTGGCACAACCTAGGCTGGGTATTCGACAATGTTACTGAGCTTTCAGAATAAACCCATCAATATTATGGCTATATAGATATCTGCCCTTTTCAAATGCCACATGGTCTGGAACACGTCAGAAATATCCTTTTAAATAATCAGCCAAATATCAGGTAAAGTCCAACATTTTGTAGATAAAAAGATTTAAAGATCAGTTGAAGTTGTAGTAAGTGTGGAGGCAGACTTGTCACTTAAAGGTGTAGCCTGATCATGCTGCTGGAAGGGTCTTATAGAGCTGACAGAGATTACAGCGTGACATGGAGTCCCACGGGTATATAGGGTGAAGGGGTTAAGCCATGCTGCATATACTACAGTCTCAGGCCCCGGCTTTATAATATTAGAGTGTGGGTAAACTCATATAAAGAACTTGTTTCACTAACTTGCCTTCAGGAGTTGACCAATCAAATCTTGTACACCAATTCCTGTGCACAACCCGACAGGAAGTAACAATCTAAATATAGCAGTTCCACCAGTCCCATTTTCAGCCCTTGTGGCGGAAAAAGGGCACTGGTTGAGCGAGTCTGCATATACCATGGTTGTACTGCTGGCCGATAGACTATCTACAATAAATTCTCACATATAAGCCGCGGCTAACATACAAGTGAGATCGCAAATGTCGCTTAAAGGATCTACCCAAAGTCGGGGTGGTTTATTTGTGAGTTTTTATATGCATACTACAGCACCAACGTCACCATTGTCAGATCCATGTCCTGTTAGGCTTATAGGACTCTCTAGAGTTAAGCAGTGTTAGGGAGAGGGGTCTTATAAGCAAGCTTATAAGTGAGAATTTAGGATAGATACAGTGATACGGGGGTATTACAGGACACCTTAGAACTGGGAAGGTGATTGTATCTGCTATACTTTGATATCCATATCTTAGCTTATGATATCATTTGTAAAAGTTCCAATATATTAAGGTACATTGTATCTTGTAATGAAACCTTTATTGAGTTAAAGTTCTAGTATGCTGTATCATAAATGCTAAGTTGCTAAATGCTAATTTTTTCAATAAGTCTACATGATTCTTGTTTATATACATCTGTGGTCTTTGTGACAAAATCTATCTCCTCCTACTCAAATACATTTCAGGATAAACAAGATATGCAGTGGAAGGTAGCTATAGCCTAGCCATGCTAAGAGTTTGATATTGATGCAGTTGTTTAACGTTGATCTTTAATGGTTCAGTTATTGCCTTAGAATAAGAGTTACCGTTGAATTTTACGTCCAGCGTTGTGTTCCAGTTTAATTTTCCAGTCGTTCGGTTACATCGTTGAAAAGTTCCACTTGGTAAGTTACTGTTAAAAGTTATAGCAATATCAGTTAAGAAACATTTTAATCACACTCGTTTCAGAAAAATGAACTCACCTGTTTCAAGAATATTATGAATAGTATGATTATCACTCAGGTAATATCAATTCATCTATTACCACTTAATTATAACTCTAATGAGAAATATCAATCTTTTCATTGTTCTGTCTGTATAACGGTATTTAACAAGCAATACGCATTTCTCATATAAGCTGAAATATAATATTGTTGATTGCATCAAAGGAATTTGTTTGGATTAAACAAAGATCAGGCCAATAGCTTTGAAACACATTCACATAGAACTATATTAGATATAAAGTTATTTACCTAATGACCTCTGCGCTGTTCCTCTCAGGTAGTGATGGTCACACGTCCCCAATGGATGAAGATGAAAGTAGACACACCAAGGAAGATCTACATCAACATCACAAACATATACCATGAGGAAACTCTGCAAACACGATATAAAAGTTACAAACTACAAAAGTATGATTCAAAACACATAGTAGTGACAAACTCTCAAAATAATCAATCATACCAAACACATAGTATTTACAACATTACTGAATTACTACGACCCAAACCCAACACATAGTGACAAACTCAAAACAAATTATCATTCAAATTCGATACATAGCTTAAACAATATATAGAATTATCATCATCATCATCACCATCATCATCATCATCATCATTATCATCGAAAAGGCACATACAAAGTTACAATCTCACGGAATCTGGCCCAAGCATAGATGGACGTTACCAGCTGGCTAACGACGTCACTGACTCAGAAGCGGACGGAGGAGGACACGGCACCGGGATCAACAAAATAAATCAGACATCCTGTGTTGTCTTGTTATCTCATTCCATTCAGATGTCCATTCAGATGTTTCTTGGTCTACATCATACGCCCTCTCCCCTACAACAATCACTAGTTGGCCTTTTGATAGATTACCCCTTAGAGACATCCAAAATGAACAACTGGTTTCGCATCATCACATGATCGCTACAAATTTAACAGGCATATTGTCCGGGGATTCCTTCCCGATTTCCTCTTTCTGAAAGCGCAAATGAATAATGATTTCATTGACTAAAGTTCATGTGAGAATATTTTTTATTAGATATTTAGGTCAATAATCCAGTGGTCTAGGGGTTCTACATTGCCACTGCTTTTCCAGCCAGTAACCTACTGATGCAAGATAATTTTAATCAAACTAATTTCAAACAATTGTATCCAGATAGCGTAATCTCCTGCATATTAATAAGAAATAATATATGTCAGTGTTTGGGAATGAGAACCATGTGCTACCTGAGTGGCAATATCTTGTATTCTTGCAGCTTTAGCACATATCCAACAACAATTTAGCCATCTTACTCAGTTATAGTATCATTCAGATTTTATTGTCAATATAATTTCGTAAAACACACAATAGATCTGAGTGAGAATAGGAGTGAAATTAGGGAATGGTCATTTTTTAACAACAGGGGGGGGTTTGGTGGATTTAGGGGGGGACCGAAAAAATTACACCCCTTTTAAGCGGAAAAGCCAGCGTGTTACTATACCTCAAAGGGGTCGACCGCGCTCAATTTCAACCTGCCTGGAGGGGGGGGGGGGACTGAAAAAATTTCGACCCCTTTCGCGGGGGGGACCAAAAAAATTCTGACCCGCTCGTGCGAAAATCCACCAACCCCCTCCCCCCTGTTGTTAAAAAATGACCACTCCCTTAGGAGTGAGAATAGACCCTGCACCTAGTTTTCTGACAACTAATTAAAAGGCCGTGAGGAATGAAATAAACAATGATTTAATTCAAATTGAGTGCTCTACAACCAGAACACCTGTACAACTTGTTGACAGCTACGGCTTGGAGCCTGTAAAACAGCTGAGTCAGGTGAAACCAGACGTTACTGTAACTACTCATTACCTCCTGAATGTATTTATTACCTCTGAAAAAGGTATTGTTGTACTTCAACTTGTTGTGCACTTTTTGGCAATTTAAACACAACAATGAACAGCTAGTAATATGACCGTGCAGAGCCGAGTAGAACGCGATCCCAGGGTTAGTCCTTTAAGGAGGACATAGTGTTTAATGCGCTACATATGCCCATTGTCATTAGGATGCATGAATGCAGACCTGGTAAGTCTACACAGAGAGAAGTTAGGGAGTGATCATTCTTTAACAACAGGGGGGGGGTGGTGGGTTTGGGGGGGGGGCAAAAAAATTTGGACCCCTTGACCGGGGGTGGCAAAAAAATTTGGACCCCTCTTAGGGGGGGGGTCAAAATAATTAAACTGTTTTGAGCCAAAAAGCCCGCGCGTTACTATGCTTCAAAGGGCCCGCGCGCGAGCCGATTTTCGGCCGTAAGGGGGAGGGGGGTAAAAAATTTTGACCCCTCGACCGGGGTTCCGCACGGAAACCCACCACACTGCCCCCCGTTGTTAAAAAATGATCACTCCCTTAAAGTGTTATCTGTGTCTCCCAAGTGGCTCTGATAAAATTGAGAGTCAAACACTTAATGACTCTGCTTATATAAAGGGTCAACTTGAGTTGACTCTCTACTATCAGTGTCAATAGCAGAGTCAACAGCTGTTCGACACTCCATTTTTGCCAGAGCCACGTGGGAGACACAGTTGACACCTTTTCTGTGTGCTACTCACCAGGGCTGCATTCATACATGATAGCGTCCCTTCAGGAGTGTATCAAACCAGTAGGATCGGCGTAGTGCCTGAATGCAGCACTAGCGAGTTACTCGCCAGGGCTGCATTCATGGGTTATGCATTAAAGCACTATGCGGCCGTTAAAGAGTTGTCAGTATGTGATTGTGCTGCCGCCGTAGAACGCAGGGACAGATCACCCATTTAGGTCCTGTCCCATATTAGAACCTTATACAACTGTACCGTCCCAGTGGTCGGCGAGGTAAACGGGCCCGGTCCCTGCACTCAGTACCCAAAGGGGGACGTCACCTGCGTTCTCCATATTCAAAAACCCATGTAGATTCCATGTATTTCGAGGGTAAAAACCACCCATTTTTCTCTCAATAGATGGATATTTGAGGATCAAAAAGACCACTTACCTTACTGGCATTTTTTTTAGCAAGGTATACTAGTAGGCTTTTCTCTGGATCACAGATACCCCGTTTCCCTAAAATCGCTGGGATATCTTGAGAAAAATACCTCCTTTTTAAAAACCAACAGAGTTTATTTGTGTAATCACATTTACTCTGGATTTGGAGGGCATTGGAAGTGTTAAAAAGAACTAACACTTTAGAACGCAGGTGACGCTCATCCTGTGTACTAAGTGCACGGCCCGGGTATGTACAGCAATCCCCCCCCCCCTGTGCCCCTGGTACAGCTTATATTACCGGGAATCTGGCTAAAAACACAGTAATGGTTGGAAAGACGGTAACCGGAGTTGGAAATTGGACACGATTTGACGAATCTCCACGAGCAATTGGCATTGCGTACCATAGTTGCTCGTTTAAACGCATTGGCATGTAGAAATTCCAATACCACCTACCCTTAACACTTATTGAAGAAACCTATTTTAGTGCTTACGGTATCGTTGCGTTTAAGTGCAGGGTTTTAAATAAGGGCCTGTTTTAGATAACTCAAGGGGTAGAGAGTTCTTGAAATTCACCTTAAGCACTAAAATAAGATTTTGAATAAGCGCCGGACTTTTATGAGCGCTGGAGGTATGGCAATATTGACTTCTGTACCCAAGCGCTTATTAAAAACCTGGGCTTATTTGTATACCTGGTGATTAAAAGAGCCAATATGGTATGGGGTATTGGCATTTGTTCAGCCGATGAAAAAGCAAGAGATTAACAGAAGGATTACTCACCGCTTAGCAAACCTGGACAACGTATGGACATGTGTGCATTTCTATTTTCTTATTGATGTATCGTCTGAAATGTACACAAAACTGTTTAAATATTGATAATCTCTACAGTTTACCTCATGGCTGGCAAACGGATTAGAATGTTAATTTTCACTCTCTGAGGCCGCACAATGCTCTACATTTTTTACCTTTCTTTTCATTATGGATAATCTCAAATGCCTACACAATCTTCTACAAAGAGATGTAAAAGGTTCCTCTTAAATCGACACCACCTACTTTGGTGTAGTTCCTGCTTCAGAAGAAGAGATTTAAAAGTTGCCCTCCGTGTACTCGTGTCATCAGTGACCATGGGAACTCGGAGATTGCATCTCTACCCCCTCCCACTTCCTCCACCCCCCAACCCCGCCTCCACCTGTCCCCTTTTCTAGGTGGGTTGGACACTGCCGCAATGTGGTAAACATTGCCCAACCTTTGTTTTTCTCCAACCGACCTCTATGTCCTGCCCTGCCCTGCCCTGCCCTGCCCTATCCTGCCCTATCCTGCCCTATCCTGCCCTATCCTGCCCTATCCTGCCCTGTCCTTTTCTAGACCTGTCCTGTCCTGTCCCGTCTCTAGCTGGGTTAGACACTGCCTCAGTATGGTAGCCATTATCCAACCTTTGCTTTCCCCTAACTGGCCCCTATGCCATGCTATTTACCTCTTCTTGGATCCTTCCCTGTCAGCCTGTCGTCTCCAGTCCTCCCCAGAATTCTTACCTAGATCTGTCTCGACGGCTCAGTGCTCTGCTTTCCTTTACTAAACTTCTTCTCGTTCCCCTCACACTTCTTTGCAACTATGCCTTAACCCCCACTTCTAGTTTTATGAACATCCCCTCCTCCTGTGTGTTCTACCTATCGCTACATTACATATAATTTCTTCCATATTTATTTTCAACTATTTCCCAGCCATGTTCCTACCCCTCCATCTCCTCCTCTGTTCCTGGGTTGAGACAACCACTCCGACCTCCCTTTGTTTAGCCATGAGCCAGTCCATATATATAATTTCCTTCCACCCTTCTTTTTGACTATTTCTGAACAATGTTCCTACCCCCCTCTCCCACTTCTTCCTCTGTTCCTAGTTTGAGATAAGCACCCCTAGCCCCGTCCCCCTGTGGATTTGTGGATGGTAGGGGATGGGGAGGGAGGGAGGGGAGTGGGGAGGGGAGAGGGGGGAGGGGAGTGGGGGGGGGGGGGGGTCAGTCGGCGTCCATCTGCTTATCACATCACAAGCAGACAGTCCCCACAGACAATAACATTGTTATAACTCACATACCCCCCCAGCCACCAAGCTCCCTCCCACTACTAACCCCCACCCACCCACCAATGTCCCCCCCCCCCAGCCACCCCACCTAGACCATGAGCCCCCCCCCCACCCCACCTAGACCATGAGCCCCCCCCCCACCCAACCTAGATCATGAGCCCCCCCCACCCCACCTAGACAATGAGCCCCCCCCCCCCTGCCCACCTAGACCATGAGCCCCCCCCCCCCCACCCCACCTAGACCATGAGCCCCCCGCCCCCCAGCTACCCAGCCGACCCCCCCCCCCCCCAGCCACCCCACCTAGACCATGAGCCCCCCAAGCCACCCAGCCCCCCCCCCCCCACACACACACACCTAGACCATGAGCCCCCCCCCCCCCAGCCACCCACCTAGACCATGAGCCCCCCCAGCCACCCAGCCACCCCCCCCCCCCAGCCACCCACCTAGACCATGAGCCCCCCCCCCCAGCCCCCCCCCCCCCCAGCCACCCAGCCACCCCCCCCCCCCCCGGCCACCAAGCTCCGTCCCACCACTAACCCCCGCCCACCCACCAATCCCCCCCCCCACCTAGGCAATGAGCCCACCCCCCCCCCCCTCCAGTCCCCACTGGGCACCTTCACCCCAGACACAACTGGGATTCCTCTCCCTCATGACAGCTCCATCACTTCCCGTGCAGAAAGGTCATATCTGTACTAAAAATGGTTATTAAACTAATCCCTTTTCAGAGTAGAATTGGTCAATAATTATACATAAAATAATCACAGCTCTCACTCAGAACCGTTTATTGTTTCCGTTTCTGCACTCGTTAGGCTGTGGGCTGCACCATACTCGCCTAGCGCCTCGAGTGATACGGCCCCCACTCGAATCGTGAAGAAACTCTCAGTTCGGACACGTCCTCATACAGCTCTGTCTATTCCCTATTCCTCCGACTCTCCTACCCCCACGCCACCTCGGGCTGGGATAAGAATGCCACAACTTAGATACCCCTCGTAGACTTGTTGTAACTGCCAAATGTTGGGATTTTGCTGGGTCTGGGCAACCCCTGCTGGTAGCTTGGAACCAGCGAACAGGAACAGGAAATGGAACCAGAAAGGCTGATAGTAAATCTACCTAAAACTACCATCATACATTCTGGTTCCATTTCCTGTTCCTGTTTGCTGGTTCCAGCCTACCAGCAGGGGTTGCCCAGACCCAGCAAAATCCAAAGTTCAAGGTCACATGGCTGTCCCCAGAGCCTTCCTTCGGAAGGATTTGGAAACAAGAGTAAGAGTGGCCGAGCTCAGCTCCCCCTGTAGGTCTGAGTTAGTGGTACCCCAAGGGGGTGGGGTGCACAGTGCAGGGCTTTAGGGCGGTAAGATTGTAATCACAGTCAAACAACAGCCAGAGACTCCCCTGTAAAGTTAGAGACTGTTTTGCTACACAGAGAAAAGAAACAGCTTAAAAAAAAAGTCCAGGTTGTCTCCAGAATGACTTCCCTCTCCAAGGGCCATATTTGACTCTCTTAGGGGAGTCAGGAAGCTATGTGACTCCCCCAGGTGACTCCCCTAGGTCAGTCAGGGAGTCATCTAGGCCCCCCTTTGCAGCCCGGGCTTCCCTGGAGAGGCGAGTCCTTCTGGAGGCAACATGGACTCCCATTTGACGCTGTTTCTTTTTTCTGTGTAGATGGGGAGGAGAAAGTGGGGGCGAGGTCGGGGGGGGGGGGGTGTATTCTTAGGATAGATTTAGTGGCTTCAAATACCCAAATTGACCCCCATAGTTACAGTGATCATTGCCCCCCCCCCACTCATCTCCTTGCCATCACAAGCCTGGGGCAAGTATCCTGTCTCCTCTATTGCACTTTTGTTATGAATCCCCCCCCCCCTCAAAAACCAAAGCCTCCCCCCCTCCATTCATCCCAGGACACTGGTAGATAGGTCTGCACTACGAGGTCTATCCTTTCGTCAAATGGTCAACCCAAAACAACATAGCTAAGTAATATACAGTTATAGTGTTCTTTCTTCGTGAGAGAAACTTGTTTCAAGTATCTAACCAGAGAGACTTTGCGATGTAAGAGAAGAATGAAGCCGTAGTTTGTGTTGGTGTTTCTATTGCTCTGTCCATCAAAAGGGGCAGTATATATCAGGAAAAATTGATTAAATTGTCTTATTTTCTGACAAAACACTTGTTGTTTCCTGATGGAAGTGACATATATTACCCTGGGTAGGTACCCCTACTACATGCCGTAATAGGAAATACCCTGAGCTGTGCTATTTGAAGGGACAACAACAAGCCATAGTATTTAAGCAGGAAATGGAGGAACAATGGTATATGTTTTTAAAGGGAAGTATTGTTTTTATTTTGGAGTGAGGTTTATTGGCCTGGATATGCTATTCGTGGCGCACGCCATATTAGGTCCGTCTATGAGTTGTGTTTTAAGGGAGTGTTCATTTATTAATTACAGGGGGGGTGGTGAGATTTCGCGCAGAGGGGCGAAATATTTTTACGCCCCCCCCTCGAGAGCGCGTAGAACGTTTTCTGCCCCCCCTCGCCGAATTTTTTTTGCCCACCCCACTTTGAACTATAGTAACGCGCGGGCTTTTTTGCTAAAAAGGGGCTACATTTGTTACGCCCCCCCCTCAAGAGGGGTCAGAATTGTTTAAGCCCCCCCCCCTCAGGAGGGGTCGGAAATTTTTACCCCCTCCCCCCCACCAAACCCACCACCCCCCCTGTAACTAATAAATGAACACTCCCTAAGGGACGGCAAGAGGACGCGAATATAGGCAGAAAACAAGGGGATGTTTTTGTCTCAAAGGAAAGTTATTTTAAATACTATCCTCAGAATAAGCTAAGCTAGGTACAAGCTATTTTCAGTGAAGCGGAAACTAAAAGACATCGTATTTATATACACCCCCGGTGCCTGGTTGACTTCTTCAATCAAATACAATTTTGATCTTGTGGCATTTGAATATAAATAAAACTGAAGTTTAATTGGAAACTGCCGAATGTCGGATGAGGAGGTGTGACGTGAACAGACGGGACAAGAAAAGGTTGTGGAGGTCAATATAGAATAGGATTAGATTACTTAGTTTTCAAACAAATAACAAATAATCGGAGCGCAATGCCGGATGATTGTAAGCTTTTGATACTAAATATATGTCCAGCAGTCACCCCTATCATGAAATGGATGTTATAAAGAATAAGAACGAAATAAGCAACCACTTCTACCTTTACTTTCACCTATGCACAGCTAAATGGAGAACGTATCTCAAAATGGAACAGTGAACAGGGCCGGATTGGTTTAAAACTAGGATTCTCCCAGAATAGACTTTAGGTAGTACGGTAAACTGTAACGACCAATAACGACAAGTCAGGGATGTATTAACGCATTAGCACTCTAAGGACGGCATGATGCCGTGATCGTCATGACGCATGAATGCAGCCCTGGCGAGTAACTCGACAGTGCTGCAGTCAAGCATCATGCCGACCCTACAGGGTTGAGCCTCTCCCGAGGGGTCGGCATGATGGACCACAGAGGCGTAGGAAGCAAATTTTCATTGGGGGGGGGCCCAGAGGGGCCCAACCCAACTGGCCTTAAACATTGGCTTTCAATCATGAAAGTGCATATACACACTCATATAGGAATTTCATAGAAAAGAAGTATTTTAGGCCCCCTTTAGTTATAATTAGGTGCCAGGTCCCAATGTCCCTACTTTTCCCTATATGGGGTCTTGGTAAATTTAGGGGGGGGCCAAGCACATTCAGCCCCCCCCCCTCCTCAGTGATTGCCCCCCCCCCTTTTCCTACGCCACTGCACCACACTATAAAAGGTTGCTTGCCATTTTTGAAGGTGTACAGTAGAGTCTACTGTATGTGTGCACTATACTGTAGGTAAACAATAGGATTTACTATAATTATACAGTAGTTTCTGCTGTAAATCCATTCTACAGTAGATTCTTTTGTATATCTACAGTAGGTTCTACTGTGTACCTACGCTAACTATTTACAGTGCAATGCAGCACCAGTGAATTACTCGCCGGGGCTGCATGAGTGCATTAGTACCACACATATCATCTTTTAGTGATATGCCATCTTTAAAGTGTTAAGAAGACCAAGGGGCTGATGCATTACAGCAGTATGCGGCCCTTAAAGGGTTCAGCTGCTCAGATTTGCCTGCCTTAGGCCAATCAAAAAAAGTTGTTTCTCATCACTGCGCATATCATTAAAATCGTGAATTTGGGAAAACTTCTTTTATAATTCTTCTGTAAATTGTGGACAAATATTGGCATATTTGGTATCAGATTAAAGCTTTTACTGTCAGTGATGCAGAGAGCTAGGAATAATTTGCATTTTAACAACTTTTGTATATCAATAAACTCTTTACTACTGAAATGTGAAAATTATGCGCGAAAAGTCTTAGTATTAATTTTACAATATATTTCAGCCCCCAGTAAAATATTTCTCACTTCTTGGTGATGAAGGACAACTTCTTTTTTTTGAGTGGCCTTATCGGCAAGTGATAACGCCGTCAGCTGATAGTTGTACCTGATAATGACACTTTATCACGTCCCAAACACAACACTGACGGCTCTATCTCATTACTAGCTGACATCAGTCACTCTAATTAACCCTTTAAGCGCAGCAGGGTGCTTTAAAGGTATTCCGATTTATCAGTAGTTTTTGAAGGGCAATGTTGATGAATATGAGCAGCATGAGATATACGACCCAATAGTGGGGAGCCACAGAGAAAGGATGATCTAGGCTTTGGTTTTTGAAGCATCTTTTTGCTTGGTTGTTGATACCTTCCCTACATACCATCTCAACTAAGTTTTGCTCAATTCTCTTTGATATTTTTCCGTTCTGTCTATAATATTTTGTTGAAATCTAAAAAAACTACTTTTATTGGAAATAGAATGGCTGGCATGATGGACCAATAAGCGGTAAGTTACTCAATGGTGATGCATTGGTGTATCATGACGATACGAGAACATGATGCCTGGATGCATCAGCACTAGGGCATCTTACCGGCCTTAAAGGGTTGATAACAGCGAAGAGAGTGAGGCAGTGCCTGAGTAATTAATGTTAGTAGTCAGACAGCATACATGATGTTTACCTCTGGTGGTGATTAATATGAGTTATGACCCACTCACACCCTGCGGCTTATAGGTGTATACATACTGATGAGTCTGTTATCTGTATATGATATCTGCTGTATGTGTTATGGGAGCCCCCCGTGCTCATGTAGAGCCTCTACCGCTATGTTGCAATGGTTGTTGGGATTTTTGAGTGCGTCACTGCGTCACCTTTCTTAGGAAAGCCAGCGTGTCACTGTATCACCTTTTATGCAAAACGTTGTGTCCGGTGGTTATTAAAACCCCCATGATTTTTAAAACCCCCGTGTTGCTAGGTCGATCTTACCCATGTAGGGGCACAATACTGGCAGAATAATATGTGACTTCGCGGCTGGTATGACATTTGCACTGCAGTGTGGGTAAACCCAGGGAATGGGTAGATCCAATGCATGTTAACATATTATAGACAAATCCTTAGCACATTGTAGGTCGATGCTATACACTGATACAATTAAGCAGTCCCCTTTATGACTAGGACAGTATTTTCCTTCCTGTGATTATGGCCACGTGTCCCCCTTACCGTTCCTTTCTAGAGTGGGTAGGGTAGATTCACCTCGAGTCGACCACATACCTACTCTACAGATGTCTACCTCGATTTGTATTTTTTGATGCATGATGTGTGTGTGTGCATAATAGGACACTTTATCTGTCACTCCTTACAACAGGACAAAAAGAGAGCGTATCATGCATGAAAACTTCAAATTGAGGTGGACATCTCAAGGTATGTGCGGGGTATGTGGTCGACTCTATTTGAATCAACCCTACGCCATTTGTAGCGCCTGATACAGGAACCGCTTTACCCACACTACTTACGTCCTACCGTACGTATTATTGTGTCTTATCATACGATTGGGGCTCTGATCATGCTTTTTAGTGGATATCCCCGTGCTGTTATCTGGTGATAACAGCACGATTGAGGGGAATAACAGGCACTCCTAGGTCTAATTTTCGACTTAGTTAAAATCCTACGTTTCATCGGAGGATTGAACCTGAGGCCGCAGGACTACGAGTCAAACACCCTAACTACTAGACCGTGCTGGCCATACAGAAGAAGGGGATAAAACAAGACGTCTAGAGGCATATTCTCAGCCCTCTAGCTCTTATATTAACAGAGATACAGCAACTTTTACACTTTTTGTTATAACTTCTCCTAAAATCAAAAATTATTTATAATTTGTTTTACTATTATAACGCTACTCGGGCGTTATCCAGCGATACAACCCCTTGTGTGCCTGTTAGCCATTCATTATTGGTTAACTATACTACTTACTCTATCAGGATTTATATAGAGAGAAATACAGTGAACCCTCACTTCCTCGAACTTTTACTTTCTCGGATCCCTCACTTCCTTAGACAGGCAACCTCCCCTATATATTGCATTGTCTTTGGACTTAATTCCTCGGATAATTTGCTTCCTCGGATATTTTCACTCGCAATGGGCTAGAGAGAGAGAAACTCATCTAAACAGGTTAGGTTCCTTAAGTCTTGGGGGCGTCCCAATAATAAGGATTCTGAAAATGGAGGGTAGGGAGTGTAAGAATTTTCTTAGGTGCGCCACTGCTCGCAGTAAGGTCGTGGAGGCAATTTTGTGTGTCCTCAACAAAACCAACACGTTCAGGAGGCTCATTCAGAACAACTGACGTGGCCGTGGGGAATGGTGATGTGACGAAACCTATTTGACGACCACTAGTAAAACTTCTTTCACAAGATTTCCTATACAAATCTACAGAAAATTGATGTAAATACCACATTTTGCCAGCTACAAATACCCTTGTCAATTGCAAATATTGCAATATTGACGAAAATCGCAATATGACGACTGATGAGTCTGTTCTGAAAGAGCCTCCAGGGCCCTCACCTAGTGCTGAGAGTGGACCAGGCACGGCTACAGCCACAGTTATAGCGTTATGCCTGTGTGAGACATGAGTCATTTATGTCTACATCCCTCCTCTAACCCTTACATATAGGGGAGTTCTCCTCAAGTCACCCAAGCCTAAACTTGTAAAAAGGTCCTTTAATGCAGCCCTGCGAGTTACTCGTCAGGGCTCTATATAGGGTTGATACACTCTAGAAGGATCGGCATGATACACCGAATGAGTACCGGTAGGATACTTGGCAGGACCTTCATGAATGCATCATGACGACAACAGGGCATAATGTATTAAAGCACTATGCCACGTTTAAAGGGTTAAGTCAGCCATAAATATGGTAGCAGAGTCCTTTATATATGGCACCCTTGACCCTTTAAACCCGCAGATCTTACTGCACGTCCAGTAAGGTCCAGGGGAGTGGCTTGTAAGGTGACGGGCAGGTGCTGTGTATAACTAGCCACTGTGGGGCAGTAGGAGGGGAGGTCCTATACAAACTAGGTCAGGCACCCAGTACTAAAGTAAGGTCTTTAGTGCAATAATTCTCTCCCCAGAGGGCAGACCTGTACAGTGACCATATCAGTAACATACAGGTCATAAGGCTTCCCCAGGTGTGGGTCCTGGCCTGTGAGGTGTACTCAGACCTCAGCCCCATGCTCTCTGTGCCCCAGGTATACACAAACAACACAGGGTACCTGTCAATCACACAGCCCAAACCACCCACTCAGCACATACACTTGGAATTGTATCCCATTATTCTACTGATTCAAGTGTCATGTGTAAAATTATTTTGGTATAGCTTGCTCTGGGAAACATTCATAAGTTACCATGATAAAATATAGAGGTGGTAAGTAGCTATATTCTAGTCAATACACAAATATGTCATCTCCCTCTGACAAACCATGGTCTGACAGGTCATTTGCATATGCCCAAGCTGAATGCTATTTATATGAGAGCTGGGGGTTTAAGGGCCGCATACTGCTTTAAAGATTTGTTGTTGTAATATGTATTGGCTTTAATGCTTTAATTCCCTTAGTCGACATGATGTGTGAATGCAGCCCTGGCGAGTAACTCAGAGTAACTCGCTAAGGCTACATCCATGCATCGGGAGTGTATCAACCCCATGGGGTCGGCATGATGCACGAATGCAGTGTAGGTCGGCATGATGCATGCATGTAGCCCTGTATTCATGTATCATGTCGACAAAGGTCATACTGCATTAATGCATTACGCGGGGGTTAGGCGCTCTTTATGGACAGAGGCAGATAGTGGCGGCAAGTCGGAGGTGTAAAGTGTTTATAAATACCCGCCTTACTATGACACGTACCACTAAGTGATGCCGTAATGGTTTGTGCTAACCCTTTAAGGACAGTATAATGCCTTAATGCATCATACTCTTGGTCGGCATGATGCATGAATGCAGCCCTGGCGAGTAACTCGCCAGTGCTGCATTCATGCATCATGCCGACCTGACAGGGTGGAGACACTCCTAAAACTTCGATATGATGCATGAATGATGCCCTGGCGAGTAACTCATACTCGTGGATTCATGTATCATGCAGCAGTTTAATTAAAGCACTATGCGGCCCTGAAAGGGCTAAATGAGAGTGGAGGAGAAACCTCTTTACTAGAATACTAGGATCCGGTAGTTTCTATAGCACTAAAACCACATCAGCTATTTCTCTATACACCAATGAATTCGTTGTGCAGACTTTTTATCCACGTGGGAGTGGTCACCCATTATGTGCCAGGGGGAGCCGTGTACACTGTTGTCCCTTCAGGAGGGTCTTTCAGAATGGACTTGTCAGTCGTCATATTCAGATTTTCATCAATATATTGAAGAGGGTATAAATTTGTAGCTGGCAAAATGTGGCATATACATTTATTTTCTATAGATTTCAACAGGAAATGTTACTCGTAGTCCTGGAACAGGTTTCGTCACGTCACCATTTGCCTACGACCACATCAGTTGTTCTGAAAGACCCTCCTGGCTAGATGTATCACACCCCTACTGCCGCCTTTAGGATGTACTTTAGTATACCATACGTGTTAATGCTACGGTACTTCTGTATGCAAGTGTTAAATTCATCTTTATATGAAAACAGCGCTTTCACGGGCCAGAAAAGGCCATGGAGAAAACATGGTCACAGAAAGAGAAATTTGAGGTCAGGGGAAATGAAGGTAATGAGATTTATTTGCTTTCTAGAGATCATAACCTGACGCTCACATTCTGGTAATCCTATACTACCTGACTACAGAACATATTAAGATATGGTGAGGGGAAATGCTCCCCTTTGGTCAGGGAAAGTCGGGGGAACTCATCATTTCACTCTGGGATATGAGTAGAAACTTTAATTTTGGCAGTGTTATTAGCTTGTTCAGTAACATCATAATTTGTTCCCCTGACCCATTCCTTACCAATAAGGCGCAAAAGTAAGGGAAACTTCAATGTCATAATCACGGGCCAACGGGAGGCCAATAAGCTGAAAAGCCTGCAATCTAGACGCAAAAAAGAAAAACAGATAAAGGAAATAAAAAGGGCTCAAAATGATAGCACTGAGGTCATGGGATAACCCAATGGTGTAAAAAAGACGCCGATTGAATGGATTCTTCTGGACAGTGATTCCAATATCACACCGGTTTGTTCAGTGGCAATGATCGGGTCTTTGTGGAATTTAAATATTCCAGCAATTATATAACAATGAAAAAGGTCATCTTTGACCACTTTGGATTCAAGCCTTTAGGTAGAGCATACTGCGTTAATGCCTTATACACTTAATGCATTGTGAGGCATAAGCGAACTACTCTCAGCTAAAACGCCGGTGGCGTACACTGTAAATAGTAAGTGTAGGTACACAGCAGAATCTACTGTAGGTTTACAGTAGATTCTGATTTAGAATGCATATATACAGTAGAATCTACTGTAGATTTACAGTAGATTCTACTATTAACCTACAAGCAACTGTACACCTGCAGTAGAATCTCCTGTACACCTACAAAAAATGGCAACCACATTTTCACAGTGTATTCTTGCTCCTACTGGGTTGATATAATCACCAAGCAATTACATGCCACTATGTCCCTACAATAATATTTACATGGTATTTATGAAACTTAGAGCTCCTTAAAAAGAGAATTGTGCAAAACTTAGTTGAGATGTTATGTAGGAAATGTAGCAGCAGCCAAGCAGAAAGGATGATTCAAACGCCAAACCTAGATCCTCCTTTATATATGCCTGTTCACCAAAAGATCACATACCCCATGCTTTAAAATGAAAGTAATTTATTTTATTTCATTCTAAATAAAAGAAATAATAGAAGGAAAAGAAAATTGAGAAAAACTTAGTTATGATGGTACTTTGGGAATTTGTATGTAGCCAAGCATAAAGGATGATCTCTATACCAATACATGGATGCTCCTTTTCGTGTGGCGGCCCATTATTAGTTCTCATATCAGGACAAAAACACCCCCTGTATACCCCTACAGGGACCCATAGCCTTGTGGGAAATAAACGCGGACGGCGCTTGTCGCGGAATCCTCCTCCACGCTCCCCATGTGGTTCAGGCTCTTGTTTCTGTTCTATTTCCTCATTTCAGCTGGTGTGTTTATAGAGGGCCGGATAGCGCTTTAATATGGGACGCTGTCTGTCGGCAAGATGCCGGGCATGATGCAGGAATGCAGCCCTGGTGAGTAACTCGCCAGGGTTGCATTCATGTATAATACCGCCCCTTCGGGAGCGCATGCACCCTGGAGGGTCGTCATGATGCTTTAATAAAGCACTAGTGATTTACTCACCATGGCTGCATTTCGGCATTATAACGACAAAAAGGCGTAGCGCGTTAAAGCGCTCTGCGGTCCTTAACGGGTTAATAGCGCGGTGGCCTTATCGTAGAGACTGACTCCATTTTGTTTGCGCACCATTATAAAGGCGTGCACTGGGACGAGCCTTGTGGGACGATGGCAGCTTTGTTTTTGCACCTCAGGGGGTCGTTACACAAGTACAGAATATATTGAAATAACTCTCAGAGTTGAAGTAAAGAATTATTTCTTGTTCACAGTAGTAGAGAGATATAAACTTCAGGGCTTTCTAAAGTTGTGGCAATCTTTGATACAGATTTAGTTCAGAGTAAATTAAGTTTACAATTAAATCATTTATACATACTACCATTGAAGTGGTGATTATTAGGGCGGGGGTGACAGGAGAGGGATGAAAACAGTTGACCTGTCTCTAGGGGTGTCTAGATTTCCCACATCAACATCTAAATTTCCCACACATGCACGCGAAAATACACGAAAAGACGCTGCGGTTGTTAGATACCACCTTACTCCTTTACTTTTAATTGTAAGGGCAGTTTTTATATCACGTAGACCTTTCTTTAAATTCAATATTCCTGGGAATCCCCACTTCATACAGTAAAAAGAAAACAGTCAGTGGTATTATGATAAATCTCATATGAAGCTAAAGCATTGTTCATTTCTTAAAAAGAAAACAGTCAGTGGTATTATAATAAATCTCATATGAAGCTAAAGCATTGTTCATTTGTTAAAAAGAAAAAAGTCAGTGGTATTATAATAAATCGCATATGAAGCTAAAGCATTGTTCATTTGTTAAAAAGAAAAAGGTCAGTGGTATTATAATAAATCTCATATGAAGCTAAAGCATTGTTCATATATGTTAACTTGGACGTGTTTGATTGTATAACACCCCTTCATTGGCGATATGATATGTGAGTTGTGTTTTTTTCTCTTAGAGATCTGATTATAGGAAAGAGTGGTAGGGGGGAGATAATACTCGGCTTTGTTTTTTTTAAATGGACACAGAAGATGACTCTACACTCTACACGGAAAGATGACCCATCGAAGTACGTCGTATTAATACAGCTTATAGCTCTTTGTACAGAGAGTGATATAAAGATATAGAGCCTCCTTATAATGCCAAGAGCACTGTTTTAATATTTCAAAGAACAGATGTAATAGTCATTAACACAGGAAATAGGATGTGATATCAGCATTGCATACTATATATTTACAGTATGCCAGCAGATACAGGATACAACTACTGCATAAATAATTTGAGACTTTCAAATAAAAATCTCTTTAGCAATACATTGTATGGATGTGAGAAGCTGTACCGTAACCAATATAAAAGCATACACGAAGAGGTCAAATAACCCACGATGCATGAAGCTATACTGCATGAGGAATTCCCCCAGCTCCCAAGCTATTTAAAGGCTACTTAGCGGTCCTATGCATCATGCCCCTGATCGTCATAATGTATCAATGCAGCGCTATCGAGTAACTCTCCAGTGCTGCATTCTTGAAAGCATCCTGCAGACTTGGCACATTCCCGAAGGGTCGGCACGATGTACTAAATGCATTACTGGCAAGTTACTCACCAAGGCTGCATTGGTACATCTTGACGACGAGTGACATCTTTTTTTTTTGAGAAGACAATACCAATCCCGTTTATTCTTTATACTGGTACATGAAATTGAGCTTGTTCAGCTCGGTAGATATTCCATGCCTAGTCTTAGATGACAATACACTGGGTAAAAGGTCTAGGCCTATACGTAATTACAGAAATGTAGATTATAAATGTCTTTGCAGTCGTAACCTTATCTTACAAGCATTTTGCTTAAAATAGATGATTTAACATAAGGTGATTTCTTCTGATAAAAGGCATTTCTCATGTGATAAAGTGCTGCGTTTTGTAAAATCTCAGACAATATTATCTATACCTCGACAATAGTAATGTAGTCATTCACAATCATATTATTGGTGGAAGATGAACAAGGGGGCGGGCACCCCCGTACACAACATTCTATCAAAGTGATAGTCAACCTTTAAACAGATGTTTAATAGATATACCGTCCTTAAAGAGTTAATGTGGTGACAATACAGTAAACATGATGCACAGTGTATCAACATTGTGCACATATACATCGGCGTGTCACGATGGTAACAGAGACCTAAGAAGAAATTATTACTGAAAGCACTTGCTCTGTAGTTTAATAAATGGTAAGGGAAGATATCAATGAAAGAGAGACCTAAGAACAGTTCCCATTATGAACATCTCCCACACTCAAAAAAAACAACTTGTCTCCAGACTCTTCCAAGAAACGGTCATAAAATTAACGAATCAAAAACTTGTCTAAGTGACAAGGAAGCTGGTCTTCTAGCTGGAGATAGAAGACCCACTTGGCATGTGCCAGCCCAAAACCCGACATTTGCCAGCTCCAGATTCTATTTGTGGGATGGTAACCTGATAGGTTAGACAACTTTTGACTCGTTTATTCTATGATAGTCACTTCGACGAGTCTGGAGACAAGTTTACTTTTTCAGTGCATAATGAAGTAATGTGCACACCATCTGACACTTTCATGGCATATATGTCGTAACTTCGCTTCGTAATATAGATGTGAGAAACTAAACCTCATCCAATATAAAACAAGCAGGAAGAAGTAAAAACATCCATGCTACACAGTAACTGTATAGGACTTCTCTCAGGAAGGAGATGCTCTCTGTGATATTAACCCTTTAAGAGAGCATAGTGATTTAATGCAACATGCCCTTTATCGCTATGATGCATGAATGCAGCCCCGATGAGTAACTTGCCAGTGCTGTCTTCATACATTATGCCAACTCTACGAGGTTGATACACTCCCGCAGGGTCAGCATGATGCATTCATGCATCATGAATACAAACAGCATAGCATATCAAAGCACTATGGGACCCTAAAAAGGTATCGTATATTGTATGTCATTTGGAAAACATCTATGGGAAGGCTGGGCTTTATTTTGCGAGTGAAATATCAATTACCTGACTAGTTCATGGGTTATAATGAAATGAACACAGAAGTAAAGTGAGTCTCCATCGCAACACTTTGTCCCGCTGTATAACAACGTTTTATCACGCTGGAGGGAAGCCTTATTGCAGGACGGTCAGTAAGTGGAGTAGAGTACAGGTAGAACAGTACAATTATGTGTAAATTATTTTTGTAATTTTCTCATTTGCGCCCAAAATTTTATATTTTATCTCATTTTACTAAAAAATCTCACCCCTGTTACTATTGTATTTTGTCTTGAAGCACAACTTCCTACTGTTTTTTGAAACCGCTATTGTAATGTCATGAAATATTTAGCAATATTAGTGTCAACAGCTATATATTACATCATCCTTTACCTTTTGAGTTGCAGTTACACTCTTCTATATGCCGTGCTGTGCAAAAGTATTTTCCCATTTTAGGTTGATCACATGATCTATGCAATTGTATGCAGGTATAGAAAGGTGGAAAGGCTCTCATTCATCATTTAGCATATAAAAATTACAATTTATTGTCAAAAATAAATAACTGTCGACTCCCAGAGATCAAGACCTGTTAGGGATGCATCATAACACTATTGGATTTAGCCGGCAATCACAACACAACAACCTGTATACAACCACTACATTCAATATATTCCTACTGCAAACCACAAGAAGGAAAACATTGATACCATAAAGAATGATGCAAAACGCAAGGAAAATGGTTAATAAGCAGTTGCAATCTTATTTCATAACTTATAATTTTGGGGCGTTTTAACTTATATTTATCTTTAATACACCTACCCAGTGGGCACAGGACATTGAATCAACATTGATAAATTGTTGTCAACATTGATTCAATGTTGATGCAATATTGATTCAATGTTGGACTGAATTTTGTGCCCACTGGGTAAGGGTAGACGCAGGTGTGGGAGGGGGTGGTTCCATCGTCACACAGAGGTGGGGGAGGCTGGTTCAATGTGTAGTTAATGTGGGTGATCTGGATGGAATCCATCTTAGAGTTGATAAACAACACTGAAAACAGAGATACAGTCTTGTCTGTGATGGCTGTACTTCACTGTAAAAAGTTGGTTGCCAATTTTGTAGGTGTACTGTACAGTAGATTCTACTGTAGGTGTACAGTTTATTGTAGGTAAATAATAGAATCTACTGTAAATCTACAATAGATTCTACTGTAAATCCATTCTACAGTAAATTCTACTGTAGACCTACAGTAGATTCTACTGTGTACTAACTATTTCCAGTGTTGTCACCTGTGTAATACAGCACTTGATACACAGGTGTGAAGCGCTGTCAGATATTCTCAGAGACAAGAAACTGTTCTCAGAAAACAGCTATCTTTATACTCTTTTAACCCTTTAAGACTGGCATGATGCCTAAATACATCATGCCCTCGGTCGTCATGATGCATGAATGCAGCCCTGGCGAGTAACTCACCAGAGCTGCATTCATGCATCATGCCAACCCTATGGGGTTGAGACACACCTGAAGGGTCAGCATGATGCACCAATGTAGCGCCGGCAAGTTACTTGCCAGGGCTGCTTTGGTGCACCATGACGACAGATGTCACCATTTAGTGACATCCGACCTTAAAGGGTTTACACTCTCTAAACACAGACAGATTGAGCCTCTTGACATGACCTTTGACCTTACACTAAGCGCGTGTTGCTCATGGCCCTCGTTAACCGAAGACGCATTATTTGCGGTTAATTCAACACTGTAAACAAAAACCTGTCAGTGATGTGTAGGCGACCCATATTAGCCGAATTAACACTGGTTTTATCAAAAACCTGAAATTGAGGTCACACCGCAAATCTTAAAAAGGCCATAATTGTAAAATGATTCTGCACACAATTCTGAGTTGCTCGCCAAAAAGCTGAAGCAGAATAAAATACTGACCTGGATATAATATTTCATATCATCTTTAACTCATATTTACTCTATGCAATGGTCAATTGGATGGTCAATTAGTTTTTGTAGAGAGGGAAAAGGTGGGGGGTATACTGGTACTAAATACCATCGGCATAAGATTTCTATCTCAGAGTGTATATAATTATGTAGTATGGTTAGTAATGGTCTTGTTTCATACTTGAGGGATTTGACAATAATAGATCAACCATTGTAGTATTTTACAAGATCTAGGGCAGCTGTAAATCAGCTTTTAATGCAAATGTTACAGTGGTAGTAGGCAATAGAGGCTTGGCTAAGGCCTATATATCTTCACATCTGATATACATTTCTATAGATATTTCAGCAGTAGCTGTTCAGTAGTAGCTTTAACTGGATCAATTAATAAGTCTTTATACTTTATTTGACTGTGATTGCTTTACACAGCAAGTTCGATTCATAATAGTGATTGTATTACGATTTTCTCTCTAAATCATGCATATATATTAAAAAATAACCAAAGTGATGCAAAGGCCTATTCAAATTTTGATATCCATTTCTAGCGGATAGAACAAACAAACATGTATATATATATGCATCTTTATTTATCTGAATTCATTACATCCATTTTTAGCTTTCTTCTTGACAGCTTACTTTTCTTGCAGAAACCCCCTTATTAGGACTAGATCACACCATCATAGAAGCCACTTAGAAACCGTCTTGTCTTAATACCAGGCCCATTAATCTTCAAGATCTTGCACTTTGAGAAATGAAATTAGGAATTTGAATTTGATATGATTAGTTTTCACTCAGGCTTCCACAAAGTTTTTGGCTGTCCCCAAAAGAGATCAGGTCGAATCAGAATCTCTCCAGGAGTCACAGTATTTTGTCGCGATCCGATTTGGGTATCGCGTTTCAGAAATTTTCCTATCCTGAAGTTAATGTTTCCATTATCATGTCACTCGTTATCAGTGATAATAACGTATTGGGTTTATTTCTATCCGGGTTCATAAATGAGCAGCATCTCTTCAGCCAGCGTTTTAAAACTCATTTAAGCAGAGGCTGAAGATGTACATAATGCAGTCTATACGAAAACTTTTTCACCATGCAGGACATTCGGTCCTGCAGGTGTTTTTCTTTGCAGGCCCGGCCTGGATATTGGAGTACAATCTTGCTATTCAAAAATGAAATATAAAACAAGTGTTTTTACTGGCAATGATAATAAATAGGGTTTCCCCTACATGTTACAATTATATTAACGATTTTAATATGTGAAATACCGAAGAACATTACAAAAAATATTCAGACTTTCTGTTTTATGCTGTAGAAACCTTAATAATGGTACGATTTACAAACCGTAAAAAATGGCATATAGGCAAAAATCTCTAGAATACAGCCAGCCATTCGGGCCTGCAGTAGCCCTCTTTCTGCCGGACCGGCAGACTTTTTGCCGGCTATAGCCGGTGTCCGGCAGGTTTTCGTATTATGCCTTGTACTCTACTAAGGAAGCAATTATGTCCAGAGTAACATATGATAATTTCACCTTCACACTACCCAATTGAGGCTTGAAATTAAATTTCTTATTATCATAATTGTTTTACTTAGGCCTCAAAATAACCAAGATATTGGCTTGTGAACCACACTGGCAACTCGCAGACCCCGGCCTCAATCTATTGAATAGCCAAAAAATGGATAAGAATATCTAGGGTCTGCCCTGTTTTGCTAGGTAGGGTCAGGTTATCTGAGAAACACCTCTTACTTTCGGCCTGAGGACCAACTCACCGAGCATGGTTCAGCCCAGGTCCCTGCACTCCCCATGGTAAAGGTACATCACCTGCGTTACCTCCTCTCAAAAATACCCCCATTTCCACGGATTTTCAGACAGAAAATTATCCCTTTCTGTCTGAAAAAACTGACTTTTTGAAAGAAAAATTACCCCCTTTTTCGACAAAACGCTGACATTTTTCAAATGTACTTACAGTTTGAAGGATAAAAAAATCAGTAGTCAGTTAAAACAGCATCCAACACACAGCAGCAGACACCCCTTTATTCAATTCCACTGAGTGAAGCTAAGAAATACCCCCCTTTTTTAAAATCCACTGACTTCTTTCGGAAATAACACCACTTTTACTCAATTCCCAGGACATTGGGAGAGAGTGAAAAAGACCCTTTTCCCGTGTATTTGGGAGTGCAGGTGGTGTACATGTACCATGGTGAGTGCAGGGACCGGGGATTCAGCCAAGTCTCAGGAGCAGCTCATGGTGATGAGCAACTCATGTAGAGGGGAGCAGCTCAGGTGAACGTGAGGGGATGATGCATCATACCCTTAGTGGTGGTACCACCCTAAATCCGCCACTTCCGGGTAGAATGGCCAAATAGTCCCTCAGAAAATTAATTATTTTTGGGAATTCGGACCTCAGGGTGGGGGTAAAAGTATTAAATGTATGCTTATTTGGGATCAAAGTAATCTGGAGGTGTTTGTTTATAGTCCAGGCTAAATATTTTATTGGTACCATGTAAACAGTGGAGGGTTATGGGGGTGAAACGGCCATATATAGTATTCATACACTGCTTAGGTCTCACGGCACAAAATCAATGTCCTGGTTTCCATGGCGATTTATACTAAATCTAGGCTGACTTTTTTATTTTGGGCCTATTGTATAATTTTCTCCATTTCAATAGCTAAAATATGGTATATTTGGCTTAGCTCTCAGGGAATTTTAAGTATTTCAAATATTAGATCCAAGGTGTGTGACGTTGATTTTTCCGAGGCCCGACTAGGCATTTAGGGTGGTACCACCTTAACAGTAGAGAAATTCTGACAAAAGTAGGCGAAAGAAGCTCAAATTTTAACCCGTTTCCCCCTTTTTCTGTCAACAATTGTTAATTGTTGGTGCAGTACACTGCTCATATTTGAATATAAACATCTAAAATTACATATTTTCATGGATTTGACCAAGGAATGTTCCAATTTTCTCAAAAAATTGACCTCAAAAGCAGGCGTCTGCTTCGATCGCCATCAATGGCGCCCGGAAAATATTTCCAAGTCCTCACAAAATTTGACAAAAAATGGGATTTTTTAGAGTCCACATAGCAGTTTTAGTATCAAATGTCGGGGTATTGTATCATGCAACAGGTTAAGCATCAAATATATGACAATTCCATTGGTTGTTATGGGTTGCCATGGCAACCAAACAACATATTATCTTACTTTAGGGCCTATTTTGGGCCCAAAACAGCGATTTTGGCCCCAAAATGACCATTTTTGGGCATTCTCATGGGTTTTGGTTGTTTCCCTAACTTCCTGAGAGCTTAGTGGGCCTAGCAAGCTTAATATAGATGTCATTTGCTGCAGTTAGAGGTATGTTGGACATATTAAAGTCAGGCCCGGTTTTTGTCCACGACCGATTGAAAAATTGTGTCTGAAACCCGGACATTTTGAGCAGATTTTTGTCGCTGCATGCCCGACCATGGCCTAGTTTAGCCCAAATTACTAAGAAAGTAGGGTTATTAGGCATATTTTGGGGTTTATTTATGACTTAGGGTATCAAATAGCTTCTATTTATGAAGGAATTATCTGGTAACCATGGCAACCAAAAAATCACTTTTACTGTTAACAGTAGAGAAATTCTGACAAAAGTAGGCGAAAGAAGCTCAAATTTTAACCCGTTTCCCCCTTTTTCTGTCAACAATTGTTAATTGTTGGTGCAGTACACTGCTCATATTTGAATATAAACATCTAAAATTACATATTTTCATGGATTTGACCAAGGAATGTTCCAATTTTCTCAAAAAATTGACCTCAAAAGCAGGCGTCTGCTTCGATCGCCATCAATGGCGCCCGGAAAATATTTCCAAGTCCTCACAAAATTTGACAAAAAATGGGATTTTTTAGAGTCCACATAGCAGTTTTAGTATCAAATGTCGGGGTATTGTATCATGCAACAGGTTAAGCATCAAATATATGACAATTCCATTGGTTGTTATGGGTTGCCATGGCAACCAAACAACATATTATCTTACTTTAGGGCCTATTTTGGGCCCAAAACAGCGATTTTGGCCCCAAAATGACCATTTTTGGGCATTCTCATGGGTTTTGGTTGTTTCCCTAACTTCCTGAGAGCTTAGTGGGCCTAGCAAGCTTAATATAGATGTCATTTGCTGCAGTTAGAGGTATGTTGGACATATTAAAGTCAGGCCCGGTTTTTGTCCACGACCGATTGAAAAATTGTGTCTGAAACCCGGACATTTTGAGCAGATTTTTGTCGCTGCATGCCCGACCATGGCCTAGTTTAGCCCAAATTACTAAGAAAGTAGGGTTATTAGGCATATTTTGGGGTTTATTTATGACTTAGGGTATCAAATAGCTTCTATTTATGAAGGAATTATCTGGTAACCATGGCAACCAAAAAATCACTTTTACTGTTAAGGTGGTACCACCCTAAATCCGCCACTTCCGGGTAGAATGGCCAAATAGTCCCTCAGAAAATTAATTATTTTTGGGAATTCGGACCTCAGGGTGGGGGTAAAAGTATTAAATGTATGCTTATTTGGGATCAAAGTAATCTGGAGGTGTTTGTTTATAGTCCAGGCTAAATATTTTATTGGTACCATGTAAACAGTGGAGGGTTATGGGGGTGAAACGGCCATATATAGTATTCATACACTGCTTAGGTCTCACGGCACAAAATCAATGTCCTGGTTTCCATGGCGATTTATACTAAATCTAGGCTGACTTTTTTATTTTGGGCCTATTGTATAATTTTCTCCATTTCAATAGCTAAAATATGGTATATTTGGCTTAGCTCTCAGGGAATTTTAAGTATTTCAAATATTAGATCCAAGGTGTGTGACGTTGATTTTTCCGAGGCCCGACTAGGCATTTAGGGTGGTACCACCTAGTCAGCATGATGCATGAATGCAGCCCTGGTGAGTAACTCGCCAGTGCTGCATTCAAGCATGAAGCCGACCCTATTGGATTGAATGATTCACCCAGGAGGGTCGTCATGATGCACCAATTCAGCACTGGCGAGTTACTCACCAGGGCTCGCCAGTGCTGAATTGGTGCATCATGCCGATAAATGTCATCTTTTAGTGACATACCATCCTAAGAGGGTTAAGTACAGTAGCTCAGAGTGAGCTGGGTAGATGATGTATGCAGAGCATCATATCTTTAGCCCTGGCGAGTATTCTAGCATCACGCAGACCCTCCGGGATTGATACAACCCCGGAGGGTCGGCATGATGCACCAATGCAGCACCGGCGAGTTACCCGCCACTGCTGCATTGGTGCATCATGCCGACAAATGTCATCCTTTAGTGACATGCTGGCATAGTGGCATGAATGCAACCCTGGCGAGTATTCAAGCATCATGCCGACCCTATGGGATTGATACAACCCCGGCGGCTCGGCATGATGCACCAATGCAGCACCGCGAGTTACCCGCCATTGCTGCATTGGTGCATCATGCAGACAAATGTAATCTTTTACCAACCTGCTGTCCTTAAAGGGCTGAGCAGCTCAGGATGAGGTGGGTAGATGATGTATGCAGAGTAGCTCAGTCCACCCCAAACCCGCTTATCATACACCACGTGACCTGTAATAAGTACCCTCACCGCACGTGACCTCATTTAGATTAGGTCAATCATACCATTTAATCAGAATTTCCCCCCACAGGATAACTAAGAAATATTATATATCTGATGTAATTTTGTCATCAGCGGACCAATACATGTTTTCAAGTCCAGCTCTGAATTATAATTAACACTAGTTATAAAAATGCAAGGCCTTAATGTTGTAAGTAATTATTAAAATCTGAACAAAAATACGTTAGCATGGCGGTGCTACGTTAGCATGGCGGTAGGAGAGCTCAACCCATTGCCGTTTTAGAATGGGTAACATGTCGATTAATTATCCTCTGTATTAGCATTCCCTAAGGATCAGTCGCTATTGCATGTAAAAATAAGCTGCTTATGATACTCAGCCCCCCCGCCTGTCAGTGGTCGCCTGTGGTATCCGGTGTACATTACACGTCAAGGCCTACAGGTGTGGCGCAGGGTGTCAGTGTAGACTCCACTTATCCCTTTAAGGGCCGCATAGCGCTTTAATGTATCATGCCCTTGGTCGTCATGATGCAATAATGCAGCCCTGGTGAGTCTACTCACCAGGGCTGCATTTGTGCATCATGCGACCCTGTAGGGCTTGAATGGTGCAGAAATGAAGCCCTGGTGGCCTAGTGACATATTCATCAGGGCTGCATTCATGCATCATTACGATAAGAGGCATAGTGCATTAACCCTTTAAAGATGGCATAATGTTTCAGTGCATCATGCCCTTGGTCAATGCAGTCCTGGTGAATAACTCGCCAGGCCTGCATTCAAGTATCAAGCCGACCTACGGGGTTGAGACACTCCCTAATGGTCGGTATAATTCACCAATGCAGCACCGGCGAGTTACTCCCCGGGGCTGCATTGGTGTATGGCGACAAATGTCATATTTTAGTGACATATGTCCTTACAGGATTAAATCACTCTGCTGCCCTCTGAGGGTTAATCAGTATATGTATCACACCAGATCAGCAATGACATGACTCCGCCCCCTCAGGTTATCCCAACTGTCGCCTTTCATGATATATTGCCCTTGATAGGCTAATATCTCTGGTTCGTGTCACCATATATATAGCTTATAGCAAGGATGATGTCTATAAATAAGTTAAACATAGCTGGATATATGACAAACCAGCGGCGTGGGATGCAAGACTTCATTGGAGGCCAAACCAGCTCTAGCCCTTTGAGGACGACATGGCGCTAAAAGATGACATTTGTCGGTATTATGCACCTTGCGAGTGACTCACAAGGGCTGTATCAGGCTGATCCTTCAGGAGTGTCTCAACCCTGTATGGTCAGTATGATGCTTGAATGCAGCACTGGAGAGTTTCTTCCCAGGGCTGCGTTCAAGCATCATTCATGCATCATGACGACAAGGGGCATGATGCATTAATGCATTATGCCGCAAGTTATAGATACGTGTTAATGGTCATATATGTTCATAATAGGATTGCATAGGAAGTGTTAGGCCCTCGTTAGGTCTAATTGAGTTTAGTTGAATATTGACTGAAATATTTACAACTAAGATGCGTCTTTTAACGGTAGTCAATATAAATTAGATATCGCAGCACCCTATACATGCACAGGCACCCTAAGGTTACTCTAAGGTTACCATAAATCAACGGGACATAGTAAGTTCAGTTTATTGGGCACTTTCGCCGGTCCCAATACCATGTATCAATTTACTGGGAGAGTTGAGATTTTGGATTAGTATATATCTTATCATAGGATAGTGTTACCTATTGTCAAAGATCTGTGATTTCCGAGATAGTGCGGCTAAACATACAGGCAACATGCAACAACATAATTAGATTTTTCTCAGTGGAAATGCACGGATTTATATGTATAATGTTAAACGCAGATTGGTGGCAATTCCAGGCCTATAACAAGAACGTCTGCCGTGCTAACGTGCTAATATGTGAGTGTCTTCCCGCTAAAGTTTCTCATCCAAGGCCCTTTATGGGCCGCATGATGCCTTAATGCATCATATCCTTGGTCGGCGTGATGCATTCATGCAGCCCTGGCGGGGGTGTATCAACCCTGTAGGGTCGGTATAATGCTTGAAGTAACTCGCCAAGGTTGCAATCATGAATCATGACGAGAAAGGACATACTAGTACTAGTAGTACATTAAAGCTCTATGTGGACCTTAAATGGTTATAACGCCTTATCAGATATGAAGGGGAAACAGTCCCCTGAATAACGGCCCTTGGGGCGTAATCTGAGATATCTATAACATGACTTAGCGCCTAACTAGGGTGAGTGCAGCATACTCTAACCCTCTAATGCTCGCACGCTGCTTTATTATGTCGTTATGAAGTATAAACTCATATATATATATAGCCCTGGTGAGTAGCTGACCATGGCTGAATTGGTGCATTATTTGGTTTAAAGAGAGCAGCATGCTGCTTTAATGCAACTCAGGCAAGTTACCCGTCGGCGCTACATTTGTGTTGATATCATGACAAACGCAAAGGAAGCATGAAGCGTCGTTACGTCCTTAAAGTGGATCGGTTACCAATGACACTACGCAGCATACAAATATTTGAAGATTACGCAGCTTTGGTTTTGGGGGGAAAAACAGAAAATTGACTCATTTACGTCCCGGATCGAGGCATAGGAATAGCTCAGAATGCTATTTATCTAATGCAGCCGTCCTAAAACTGGTGCGAGGCGTCTTTTTTATCTTTTCTGAATAAGAGATCTATCTTTTTACTTCAATTCTCTGGAGGCAACTTCTAAAACGGGCGCGAATCAAGTCAAAGTTAATGTACGAAGCTGTCCCCAGATTATCAAACTATTTAAACAAATCAAATATTTCTGTTTCCCTTTCACATTTATACACTAGGGAGTGTATAAATGTGAAAGGGAAACAGAAAGAAAAAAAGGTTCAGCTTTAAGATAGGATATACATCGTCATTTAGAAAAGGTTTCAAATCCCATTTAATATTTACTATGAAACATGTGAGTGCTCTCTCTGTATCTGTCTCTGTCTGTCTCTGTCTGTCGGTCTCTGTCTCTGTCTCTGTCTCTCTTTCTCTCTCTGTGAGGATTTCCAATTACATCTCTTATCGTTGTCAATGTCTACTTGGATTTCCCTCCATATCTTTTTCCATTTACACTGTAAACACTCCCGCCCCCCTTCCTCCCTATCACTGCCCAGAGCTGCCCCAGCCCTCCCTCCCCCGTCCATTCCTATTTTCGCCCCTGTTTTTATCCTTCTTTCCTCGGTGTTTTCTGCCCGGCTGCAGATCCCTCCTGATTCAGGCTGGACCGGGGGGCTCTAGACTGCATATTCTAGCTCTTTAAGGAGCGCATGATACTTTAATGTGCAAGCTTATTTGTCGATATTATGTACTATTGCTGTGCTGATAAGCGTCAGCACTGCAGTGGTGACTTTTCATGAGTGTCTTAGCCCGGCAGGGTCAATATGATGGACTAATGCAGCACAGGGGAGTAACTCGCCAGGGCTGCAACCACGCGCCATGACGACAAACTACTATATGGCCCCTAAAGGTCATATTCTGGCTGTCATGTGGGTGACTTAGGGGGTGGTCATTTTTTAACAACAGGGGGCTGGGGGTCGGTGCATTTTTGCGTGAGTGAGTTGAAATTGTTTTGGTCCTCCCCCGCCAGAGGGGTCGTAATTTTTTTGGTCCCCCCCCCCTCAGGCAAATTGAGCGCAGCCGACCCCTTTGAGCTATAGTAACGCACGGGCTTTTTCACTAAAAAGGGGTGCAATTTTTTTGGTCGCCCCCCTTCAAGGGGTCCAAATATTTTTGGTGCCCCCCCCCCTTCAAGGGGTCCAAATTTTGTTGGTCCCCCCAACTCCACCAACCCCCCTGTTGTTAAAAAATGACCACTCCCTTAGAAGGAGCTGGTTCATGAGGTCCGGGAGAGTTGGGAGGAGGGTAGTTGGCCCTTCGGAGTGTATCAGCTATAAGATATATAGATTGCAGTAATGCAGCACTGGTCAGGGACACATTTATGCATCACGCCGAGGAATGGCATAGCATTTCACGGCCTTAGCCCAAAAAAAAAATAAAAGGTATGTTTCAGGTAACATGGGGAGAAAGACTAGGGTCGGTAGGTCGGATATTTATTTTATTTTATTTTTTTAACATGAAAGTAATAGCCCTGTAAACACTTAAAATGACCCAAAAAGTTGCACAAAAAAATGTAGGGTCGGCCCTATTTTGCTAGGGTCGGTCGGGTGACCTGAAACAAACCTTTTTTTTTATTTGGCCTTAACGGGCATATGTTGAATGTCATGTCACTGATTCATGGGGATGGGGAGGCGGGAGAGGAGGGATAGTGCACTGATACTCTAAATGCTCCGGGATTTAGTCTGTGGTGGCTATCCCAGCTTAGTCATATCGGTCATAATGACAAACTGATATTCAAAAATGACTAAAGCAAAATAAAATATGGCTACGGCTCTGGGCTACGGCCTAACATTCATAGGAATGGAATGACTAAAGTGGGTCTGTCACTACTGACTATACCTAATACTATTAACTGACCATGGTTGGTCGTATATGGAGCCAGGAAATGGCTAACTACACTGATATTCCTAGGCTCCCTATGCTCCCAACCTCTCAGTCACTAGTGCCTAACCTAGTTAGTCATTTTTTGGCTCCCTATACCACCAACCTAGATTAGTTATTATTGTCAGGTTGGTCACTACTGACCAACGCACCTTAGTCTTTTTAGTTCCAGGGGGAGCCACTGAGTGGTCATCACAGGTGGCCCCAACTAGTGGTATACAAATACAACACACCAATGATGGACCTAGTTTATCCACTACTGACTGACCCCTTGGTCTTTTTTGAATACAACTTTGCCATTGTGATTAACACTCATAATGACCAACCTGGGTTAGTCGGTACTGGCTAACCCTTTCAAACTATGGATTTTCAGTGTAGGTTCATTGCTATTGACTGAGTTCTGGATGTCAAAGAGTAGCTGTGTGGGCAGAGACGGTAGATGGGGGGGGGGGGGTTAGGGGGTAGAATGGGGGTGGGGGGCTTGGGGTAGAGAGGGGGCATCTGGCTAGAGCAATCTTGGCCCCACAGGCTGCGGGCTGCGAGCTGTTTTCTGAACGGGAACCGATGGCAGCTGATCTGGGATGTAGAGGGACAGGCTTCAGGGTACGGCTTAGGGTCAGGGATAGCATTGTAAGCAGTGATATGGGAGAGGCATAACATGTGGATGGGTTTAGGATGATACATCGTCTGAGCAGTGGGGCGGTGTACTTGGGATTCTTGTATGCATGCCATTCTTCACTGAAAAAACAAACTTGTCTCCAGACTCGTCGAAGTGACTGTCAAAAATAAATGAGTCAAAAGTTGTCTAACCTATCAGGTTACCATCCCACAAATAGAATCTCGAGCTGGCAAATGTCGGGTTTTGGGCTGGCACATGCCAAGTGGGTCTTCTATCTCCAGCTAGAAGACCTGCTTCCTTGTCACTTAGACGAGTTTTTGACTCGTTTATTTTATGACCGTGCATTAATGCATCATGCTGTCCTTAAAGGGTCAAACGTCTCTCTTCTTCCGGCTTTACTTTGCTCCTTGCCTGCCCCCTTCCATTCTCTCTGTCCCACCCTTTTCTCATTCCCTACCTATGTCCCTCCCTTCTGACCATAGCCCCTACTGTCTATTCCATACCTAGTGAGTAAGGAATTCAATTCAACGTTTGAATCAACGTTGAGTCAACGTTGATACAATATTGATAACCATCTGTCAATGTTGATTCAATATTCTGTGCCCACTAGTGACTAGGTTCCCTTACCTTTTCCCAAATCTCCCTCTCCGCCCCCTCCCCCCCCCCTTCCCCCTCACATTCAGTCCCTTCCTCTCACAACCATTCCCCTCTTTATTACATCCCGCCCACAGGTTTTAACAAGACATCAGCTCGGAGAGTGAAATGGCTATATAGGGTATCATGGGAAGGTGTGCAACTAGAAGTCCACAATCAAGTATGGATGTGACAGAGACGTGAACTAGACTCTACATACCACTAGTGTACACAATATGCACTAGATTGGGTTACTGCATACCCCTAGGGACTGCCGTCAGACTAGTGGTATGTAGAGCCCATTTGTCACGTCCATACTTGATTGTGGACTTCTAGTTGCACACCTTCCCATGATACCCTATATAGCCATTTCACTCTCCGAGCTGATGTCTTGTTAAAACCTGTGATCCCGCCTCACCCTTCCTGTTTTCCATTTGATTTTCTGCCCCTCTCTGTCTCTGACTTTTTCTGTCTGTCTGTATTTATGTGTGTGTACATCTATCTCTGTCTCTCCCATTCTGTCTGTCTGTGTCTGTATCTCACAGTATCTGTCTCTGTCTCTGTCTCTCTCCCTGTCTTGCTGTCTCTGGCTGTCTCTGGCTGTCTCTCACTCTCTTCCCTCTCTCTCTCCTCTCCCTCCATCTGTCCCCTCTTCCTCTCTCCCACCCCACCTCACTTCAAAGTCTCCCTACAGGTTGAATTCTCACTCTCATTCCCTATGTCCACCTATCTGTCCCCCTGAATCACCCTGAAAACCTACCTAGGGGAGAGAGGGGCACGTTGACCAATAATATATATTATGTAGTCTGCCATTTGGGATGATAAATTCTTTTGTAGCATATTCAGAATCTCGTTATCCCTAGATTATCACTTTTTGGAAGCAGAGCAGCCTGTTACATCATGAAAGAATATAACAAAAGATTTATATAGACCTTGTAAATAGTAGAAATCATCTTAAGATGGTTTATATAGATCTAAAGGGAAAGCTGTAAGGCTCTAACCCGGTCACTACTCTAGAAACTGTAATTGACAGACTTGTGTGCATTAAATATGTATTTTTTATGCTCAATCCTATGCAAAAGTAACAATAGCAAGTAATTACACCTAAACATTCAATAATAGATCCATATTGCTTATAGCTTGAACCATTCAATATATGTGGTTCAAGGTGGCCCAGGGGGTGGGTCAACCTGCCCAGGGCATGGGGCACATTGAACCACCCAAGGATTTTATTTTCAAAAATTCATAAGAAATACTAAAAAGGACCATACTTGCTTTGTGGTAGGTCATCATATAGCGCAATGATGTAGACTAACTCCTGGGTACAAAATCAAAGCTGGTTCAACGTGCCCCTCTCTCCCCTACACCATGCTTTTAGAATATATATTTGTACAACTATAAATCAATTCAAATATCTAAAGGAGTGTATGTCCTGTCTTTCCTGTCTTTCCTCTCTCTCCTCTCCCCCTCTATGTGCTCTATTCCTCTCTCCCATCCCCACCTACACTCAAAAAGTAAACTTGTCTCCAGACTCTTCAAAGTGACGGTCATAAGATAAACGAGTCAAAAACTTGTCTAAGTGGCAAGGAAGCGGGGCTTCTAGCTGGAGACCCACTTGGCATGTGCCAGCCCAAAACCCGACACTTGCCAGCTCCAGATTCTGTTTGTGGGATGGTAACCTGATTGTTTAGACAACTTTTGACTCGTTTATTTTAGCAGAGTCACTTCGACGAGTCTGGAGACAAGTTTACTTTTTCAGTGTAACCCCACGGTCCTGCAACAGGTTGAATTCTCTGTCTCTCACTCTCATTCCCTCTAACCACATCCCTGTCCCCTCTCCTCCCCCCTCCTCCCCCCACCACCCTATAGTCCTCCACCAGCTTGTATTCCTGCCTCTCTAGTATCGACGGCTGCCGCCAGGGGTCGGGTCTGCGGCCGGACGTGAACAGCCCTCAGCCCTGCCCCCTGGTGCCAGCTGCAGGTAACGTCCAGCACCACACTCTCTTAGCAGATTCTCTCTTTACTTCCTCTCCGCCCAAATGTGACGGATCACCCTGAAAACTTACCTAAGTGTGAGGGACAGGGTTTCTCCGAAAACAACGCTTTTGGAGACACCGGGAGTTGAACCTGGGGCCTTCCGCTTGCCAAGCGACTGCTCTACCACTGAGCTACAGCCCCTGTCCTATCAGATAGACCGTATCTCACGTTACTGGATCGGTATGGTACAGAGAGCAGTGGATTACCCGAGTGATACCCCCTTGCGGGTTTACCACCAAGGTATGGGGAATCCGAGCCCCTACATAAGCCATATTATATAACGGGGACTATTTTTTTGGTGTATGGAGACTGCAGTGTGTTGTAGTGATAGGTGGGCAGACAAGTAGTACTGTTTTCACGCCTTCTCAGCGGGTGTTGTGCCCTGTATGTCCCATTTACAGTACGGTACCATGTGACCTGAGATGACCAATCAGGGACTCAGGGACCAAAACATGTGAGTCATTTGATGCCATATCATTTGCTCAGTTGGTCAAATAACCTACATATAAAATGGTTCAGTCCCTAGTGAGGCTAGTGCAGCCTTGTTTATCACCAGAAAAGTGTAACTGGAAAATCGGGGCTGGTAAGTCATCCAAGTGTCCTTGATATATATATATATATATATATATATATATATATATATATATATATATATATATATATATATAGGTAAGGATGTAGCTGATTCCCAGTAAGCAGAGCACCTTTAATCAACGGTGATCAACCTTTTTCCGACATTGATTTAACTTTGAACTCATTTGTGTACTCACTGGGTTGGCCACAGAGCTGGGGGGGGGGGGGTGATCTTAGCTAGCAAACTTTTACTTACGAAATGGTGTAGAAACCCTGTAGAACTTACACCTGTATGTGCTACCTGGTGTTTAAATGTCACACCACAATACACTGTACCTCTCAGTCAGCCCCTGCCTATTGCTGACCAGTGCTGACCACTTGTATACTCTCGTTCCCAAATCCTTCCAATGGAAGGCTCTGGTAACAGCCAAATGACCTTGAACTTGGGATTTTACTGGGTCTGGGCAACACCTACTGGTAACTTGGAACCAGCGAACAGGAACAGGAAATGGAACCAGAAAGTCTGATGGTAAAATACAGTAAAACTAGCATCATACATTCTGGTTCCTGTCCACCGGTTCCAGGCTACCAGCAGGGGTTGCCCAGACCCAGCAAAGTACCAAGTTCATGGTCATTTGCCTGTTACCAGAGCCTTCTGTCAGAAGGATTTGGGAACAAGAGTAACCACTTGTACAGCTGGGGTAGTGGTGGTGTTGTCACTCCACGTGGAGGTCTGAACACAAGTAGGTGTGGGGCGAGCAGGCAAGTGTTGGGAGCGGAAGGGGGGGGGGGTTGCCATGACTCTCTGGTGGTAGGAAGTATCAATGAAGCCGAAGGAAAGGCCATATAGCGAGTACTGAAACTGCACTTTGCCTTAACCTCTCTGTCACAGTAGTCATGTGGATTACAGTACTTTTATGCCATTGCAATGGTAAATAAAAAGTGGGTAAATAAAACCTAGTGGGCTGATGCACTCCCAAAAGGGTTAACCTGATGCATGACTTCAGCGCTGACGAGTTACTTGCAAGGACATGCCTAATTCACTATGACCACAAAGGGCATGACACATTAAAGCATTATGCAACCCTGGCTAATTATGGCCAAAGGTACACGTTCCCTCAGCCTCTCTGTATTCCTGCAAACTACAGCAGTTTGAACAGAATTAGTTAATCTGATGACCAGATTGTTGCTGGAGAACAGGGCACTTTGGGTGAATGGTCACATCTGGCAGGAAGGATATTGTCTGCCTTGGACACTCCGAAAGCCGTTACTATGGCCGTTGAATGACCAATATACTCCCTTATAAATATTTATCAATGAGATTAAACCGTACTCATGGAGGATTCTCGGGCGGTTACCATTTGGGTACTTTATTTATAGGAGAGGAAATTAAGCTCAGATCTACTTCAGACTGATGTGATTTTAGAAATAGATTACAGGTTTTCTTGAAGATAACTACAAAGGTTGATAATGACATATGTTGATCATCAAATGAATCAAAAAGGCGTCTGAAATTTATGGAGTCCTTATACCGGCTGAAATAACAAATATGCTCAATATATTTAAAGCTTGACCGTCATGGTTGAAATAAGGCCAAAAGCACTTTTGGATATAGTTCAGTTTTCATTCACAAGAAGGCTCTTAAGGGCTGGGAACTCAGCTCTTACAGGCACAAGATAGGGTGAATATGTTGTAGTTGGACAATGCTCATGGTCCCCTGTCCAAACACTGCTGCCCTCTGGTGGAACTGTTATTTTAGTCCATGTATGGAAAATGCTGAGCTTATTCCCTGACAGCCCAGCTTTAACACCACCCCATTAACCCTTTAAGGGCCGCATAATGATTCATGGTACTACATCATTGGTCGTCATGATGCATGCCGAGCAGATTTGGCGAGTAACTCACCAGTGCTGCATTTACGCATCATGATGATAAAGGTTTACTCTAGCGAATGATAAGCCCTTTAATGGTGACATGATAGTTCAATGTGCTATGAACTTTGTCTGCATCAATCAAGCATGATGCATGAATGCAGCCAAGGCGTAACTCCCCAGTGCTGCATCCATGCATCATCCCGACCCCTCAGGTTGATACACTCCCGAAAGGTTTGTATGATGCACTAAAGCAGCACCAGCGGATTTCAGCAGTGCTGCATTGGTACATCATGATGTCCAATGTGTGTCTTTGAGGCATCATGCCGTCCTTAAAGGGTTAACAGTCTCCTGGTGGCACCCTCCGTCCGGGTGCTATATTTATGGAGGCGGAAATTAAACCAGATCCACCTGATCAGCTCAGTCCCTGGGGGGGGGGGGGGGGGGGAGGGGGGGCAGAGGAGAGGGAAAGGGGGGAGATCAGGGTAGAGATTTAACTGATCTCATCAGGCTGTCCTCGTATTATTAAAACACTAAACACCAACTCTTTGATAATAACTTGAAAGACTATAAGGCCAAATTAAAAAAAAAAAAAGGTGTGTTTAAGGTTTCCCGACCCTACCTATATAGATACTTTGGGTCATTTTGGGGCAATTTAAAAGTCGTTCTGATAGTTCACGATTCGAGGCGGTCGTTAGTGAGTCGACATTGCAGTTCGCCTGTCAATTTCTAGGTACTTTTCAGGCCAAAGTTTAAAAAATCTAGATATACCCTACATTTTCAGACCATGTAACCTGAAACACACCTTTTGTTTCTTTGGCCTAATTGTATCGGACTTTTGCCTAATAAAAATAGTCAAATCAAAAAGCAATCAATAGTGTGGCCATATGTTTTAATGTCTACTTCTTGGCCATCATGATACATGAACTATCTATATCCTGGTGAGTAACTCGCCACGTTTTAGAATGATGCACCGATGCAGTTCTGGCGAGTTACTCGCTAGCGTTTGATATGCTAACCTCCCGGTATCAGTACTTTAACTATAGTTTGTTTGAGTGTCGGGAGGTATGACTGTAAAATGATAAAATATTGCTAATTTATGCACATTGTTGATCACGTGATAAATCTGGCGGCAGCTGCTAACAAGGTTTACATATCACAGCGTTGATTCACAGCTACATTTTACATTTCTGATAAACAGATTAAACTAGATCTATGGCCAGGGACATTTGTTTCAGTTAGAGTGCCCTCCTATAGTCCCACATATCTGCCGTGAATATAATGTACATATTGGAATGCAGATTGCATCCAGCCTAATATAAGTATATGCCATATTAGATAAACATCTGTATCAGGCATCAGATTCAACATTATGATGGCCGTAGCAATAATTCACGACCTGGGCCATGCATACCAAAATGACTAGTTTAACTCTTTGGGGACGGCATAGTGCATTAATGTATCATGCCCTTGGTCATAATGATGCATGAATGCAGCCCTGGCGAGTAGCTCGCCAGGGCTGCATTCAGGCAGCATGCCCACTCTAAAGGCTGGGTATGATGCACCAATGCAGGACAGGCGAGTAACAAATGTTATATATTTCCGCCTTTTACCAACATGCCGTCCTTAACAAGTTTAGCGCTGCACAGAGAAAAGAGGTAGAATCACGGTGACTCCCAAATGGGAGTCTGGACTTGATCACTGGGGTAACTCTCCCCACAACTCTAAAGTGACTCCCAATCATTAGGGAGTCTTAGAATAGAGTCATTATAGAGTTATTATAGAGTCGTGCTAATGCTAGGGAGTCACTTTAGAGTCATGGGGAGAGTCACCTCAGTGACTGAGTCGGGAATAACAGTGATTCTACTTCTTTTCTCTGTGTGGCCGCTATAGTGTCAGCCTCTAATAAGTGATCACTGGGGTGACTCTCCCCACAACTCTAAAGTGACTGCCAATTATTAGGGAGTCTTAGAATAAGAGTCATTACAGTTATTGTAAAGTGCTGCTAATATTTGGGAGTCACTTTAGAGTCATGGGGAGAGTTACCTCAGTGATCAAGTCACTTCTTGTCTCTGTGTGGCTGCTATAGTGTCAGCGTAAGTTGTTTGAGATACATCAGTATTCAAATATGAAAAGACACTCCTCGCTGTTTGGACAGGCCAGCAGCGTATAATATACCCCACCACATGAATGCTGCCACATCTACCTGTAGATCAGGCTCTCTGTGATCCCCCGCCGGCATCTTGTGATCATTTACCGCCCACTCTGATCACGTTTACCTGCGTGTAACCCCTAAGGTGAACCCTTTAAGGGCCGCATGATGCCTTAATGCACCATGCCATGTGATAACTTCCTACACTGATATTCCTAGGCTCCCTATACGACCAACCTAGATTAGTTATTATTGTCAGGTTGGTCACTATACTGACCAACCCACCTTAGTCTTTTTATTTCCAGGGGGAGCCACTGAGTGGTCATGAGAGGTGGCCCCAACTAGTGGTATACAAATACAACACACCAATGATGGACCTAGGTTAGCCACTGCTGACTGACCCCTCGGTCATTTTTGAATATAACTTTGCCATTGTGACTAACGCCCATATGACCAACCTAGGTTAGTCTGTACTGACTAACCCTTTAATCCTATGGATTTTCAGTGTAGTGCTGCATCCATGCACCATGCCGACCCACGGGGTCGTTACATCCTCACTATGGGGCAGCATGATGCATGAATGTGCGAGTTACTCCCAAGGGTGTTGCATCCATGCCGACCAAGGTCAGAGTGTATGAAAGCATTATGCTGTCCTTGAAGGGTTAAGGTCTCTGATCACTTCTTGTCTTAGTCCACATCCTAATGGTCTGTCAGGCCGTCACGAGACTCTGGGTGGCACCAAGGTGCAACGTACTCTCTGTACGTGTCATGCCATACCTAAGCAACAGGGGCTTATCAGTGCTTATGTATATATGTGTGTCCACCCCATACGCCTGGAGTCCTACGTATACCACTCGAGGACTCGGGGACAGGGTACACGGACAGAATTCGTTGACTTTTCTACCTCTGGTCCCTGAGGATGCAGAGTAGACTAAGCATATTCGGGCACCCTCTACCTCCCGTACCTCCCTTGGGATGGGCTGTACACCCGGGGGGGGGGGGGGGGGGCACTCCCTATGGGTCCTATAGAAACTATGTGCGTACACAATATCCCGGAAAGGGGTACTTTTTGGGTCCCACTGGTCTTTTTGGGGCAAAAGGGGTATGTTTTCTGGGCCAAGAATAACCAACCAAAAAGTCTGGAAGTTCCTGTAAAAAAGGGTATGTTTTGTGGGAATTTGGCCCAAACATAGGACGCTATCCCGCTAAAAGGGGTCCGATTTTGGCCAATCTATGTGGCTGTCCTGCTAAAAGGGATCCAATTTTGGCCAATTTAGAGTATCCCACCAAAAGGGGGTCGATTTTGGCCAATTTAGGGTGCTGTCCCACTAAAAGGGGGCTCATTTCTTCACATTTTAGGGGGTTATCCCACCAAAATTGGGGTGTTTTGGTGGATTTTTGTCCCGCTAAAAGGGGTACAAACTCGGGGTGATGTACGCACATGGTTTCCATAAATGTCAGAGTGCCCCCCCCCCCTGGGGCTGTACACGGATAAGATTCGTCCCGAGGGGCGTACAATGTTTGTACCCATTGTAGTATCCGTATTGGGCCCTAGCCCCCGCTGTCTCACTCTGAAAGAGTCCACATCTAAATATTATTCTTAAACCCGCAGTTCTTACTGCACGTCAAGTAACAGTCAGAGTGCAGTTGGGACAGGTACTCAGCTCTATATAGGGGCGCTGGGCCTTTAAACACCAGCTGAGTAATCACACCTTGTACTTACATTCATGGTAACAGTGAGGTGCATATTGCGAGCATCCGTACGCTACAATGTATAACAAAGGGGTGTGAAAGCTTCCGAACACACTTTTGGCGCGATTTCTGTGAGTGGGGCGGGAGGGGCGGGAGGGGCGGGAGGGGCGGGAGGGGGGGGGGGGGAAGAGAACCCTAGTTCAATAGTATCTCAAGTTCTGCCCAAGCAGACAAGGCAAGAGGGCCAGAACTTTTAAATCCCCCCCTCCCTCCCTGCAGAGGGTCGAGATTCGTTGTGCCCGTTCAGCTATATAATCGTATTGTCTTATAGCCTAGACCCTGTACTTAAATCCCATGTAAGAATTTAATAAACAAATCATTTCTCATGGCAGGAGGAGTGTATTATTTAGGAGACACCAGCTGTGGGCACTTACAGCATCATGTATGCCTTTATGCGGTAGTCTCTGAGTTGGACATAGGTTACCTATATCTATTTCCGTTCTAGATGATAATGAAATGAATAAATCTGATGGACTGGAGTGATATAAAACATATTAACCTACATGTGTGGCTTACCTACTAGCAGTGATCACTGAGGAATGCTACTCAATCTTGGTCTAAATGGGCACTTAGCACTCTACCCAAAACGACCTCTTTTCTCCCCTCTACTGTATAGGGACCTTTTCCAGTAAAACCACCAGCCTTGTATCACGTTTAGTCACCTCAGACATAAACTATTACATGTACATGTATTGACATACCGTTTTCTGCATTATATTCCTGACATATTTGTCTTTCCATAAAGGGTATATAGAGTTATGTGCGATAGATATTTCTTATAGGTGATAAATACCCTAAAGAGGGGTCAGAACCCTCCCCCCCCTCCCGGCCTGGGTCGAATGAGATTCGAGAACACGCAGTAGTGCATTGAGTCCGAATCACATTCGAGTAAATGCCTACCCTGAGGACGGGTTGGTGCAATGTCACCGAATTCTGTCCGTGCACCCTGTCCCCGAGTCCTCGAGTGGTATACGTAGGACTCCAGGTGTATGGGGTGGTGTGTCAGATCTAGATTGGTCAGCTCCCTGTTGTATTACTGTGCCACTAAGACTGTGCTTGGAGGGTGATGCCTCCGCTGTGTAAGCTTCAGGAAACAAACAGAGAGTACTTTCTAGCATCGCTCTCTGCATGAGAGTGTGCTGGTTATGAATAGGGTATTTTCATGTTTGGCCTCGGTATGTCTCTGTCAACGTGTGCTTGTAGATAGGATGTGTGTGTGTGAGAGAGGGGGGGGGGCAGAAAGTGCTAGGATGGGGATATAGAGATGGAAATGTCAGTGACAGATACAGAATTTTTTAAAGGGGGTGGGTTGGGGTGCAATTGTTAAAAATAAACGGGGGGGGGGGGGGTCGGTCCCTGTCTAAATCCGCTACTAAAGGGGAAGGAAGGAAGTTCTAAAATTATATGTATCCCATAGGGTAAAAGAGAGATACCAAATATGAACGTGAAAATACCGTATTTATAAAACATACCCTTCTTCTTCAGGTATGATAAATATGCCTCTCTCCTGCAACATAACTTTTCCGTGGTGTACACCCCTCTCACGGGAAAATCCGTGGATCCCCCAGCAGCGGTATGTTAGCTTCTATGGCTGATAATCCCCTGCCTCCCCGGTGCCTCCCCAGGTAGGTTTTGGGAAGGTAGGATAAGCTAAGACAGAGTATAGAAAAAGAAAGATAACTTAATGGTAATGGACCCTACCTGTGAGGGTGTAGGTAGTCTTGTTATCCCTGATAGATACCTCGTGAACGGGAACTTACTGGCAGATAAAAAAGGGATGTATATGGATAATGTTATGAATAGCTCTAGTTCCCAGCAGAAGGTGGGATGATCAACAATGTAGCCCCGGGTAATCGTTGTAAGGAATCAGTTAACTCTTTAAGGACAACATAAGGCTTTCATGCACCATGCCCTTGGTCGTCATGATGCATGAATGCAGCCCTGGTGAGTAACTCAACAGTGCTGTATTCATGCATCATGACGACCCTATGGGGTTAAGGCAGCCTTGACTGCATTGCTGCATCATGGCGACAAATGTCCTCTCTTAGCGATATGCCATCTTCAAAGGGTTAAAGATAACCCTATCAAACCGCCATATACAATGGTACTACTAATTGCATGGTCCTGAACAGGCTCCCAGAAGCAAATTGTTCACTTCAAGTCTATGGTAACTCAGGTAGCTATAAATGTGAGTAGATTTTTGTTACAGGGAAATATTATTTAAACATTATCTAAAATAAAGAGGCACTCACAAAACAGATTCTGGTCTGCATTAAACGGCTGACCTTCAGGATGCCCAGTGACGTGGGGAGGTCACGCTGCTACTGCGGGCCGATTAGCGGGGAGCTGCGCACGCGCAGAGCGACTTAGTGCTGACTGGTCCAATCCAACAATAGGGAGGGGTCTTGGCGTCTAAACAGCCATATCATATCTAGTAGAAATAACACTAGGTAGAAACTCCGACATCTCTAGCTTGTCAGGGTTGGGAGTTTAAGTATAATTATTTTCCAGGAAAATCTTTGAATGAATGGAGGTGATGTAGATTGTAACTACTGCTAGTCCTAGTCTGGGACTTAACTTGTTGGTCTACGGTTTAGGAGTGCTACCGTATGTAACAATTAACTCTCCAAGCTACATTTATGCATCATGACTACCCGATGGGATTGATACATTCCCAGCATGATGCACCTGTGCAGTGCCATTGGGTTACTCGTTAGTGCTGCATTATGCCAATAAATGTACATGCACTCTGGAGGTATCATATTGTCCTTAAAGGGTTAGGCTAAGAGAAGCAAGGCATTTATGGGACAATATAATGATCCTAACTGCCGTGGGGAATTCCCAACTTAATGGCAGTGGTACAATCTAGATGCCACAAGTCAGCAGTACCCACCTGGTGGGTGAAACCTGAACTACCGGAGTATGAGCGGCTGTTGTTTACAGCGGAACCGGAACTGGCTGCCCTGGGTGGCATTTGGTGTGTTGTGGGTAATAGTGGGGTGGGGTATGGCGAGGTAGGGGTGGCCTTTAGACAATGGGTACTACTGGCACGGGGTGACTACCCCTCACCCCACCACTCTATTACACTACACTACACCCCCCCCCAACACACACACACTAGTTTTACCTCACTAGTAGAAGTTCTACCTTTACCCACTTCAGCCTTTAACTCTTTAGGGACGGTATGATGCATTAATGCATCATGCCCTTGGCCGTCAGTATGCATGAATGCAGCGCTGGTGAGTAGCTCACCTGTGCTGCATTGAAACATAATTCCAACCCTAGGGGGTTGAGGCACTCTCGAAGGGGCAACATAATGCACCAATCCAGCACGGCAAGTTACCCACCAGGGCTGCATTGGTGCATCATAACGACAAAGATAATATATTAGCAGCATGCCATCTTTAAAGTGTTAAGGGCGGCAAAGTGCTTTAATGTAACATTGTTTTTGATTTATGAATGCAGCACTGGCAAGCAGCTTATCAGTGATACACTCATGAATCATGTATTTCAACATAATGGGGTTGATACACTCCTGGCAGAAACTCACTGGCGCTGCACTGGTGCATCATGACTAAAATGAGAAGCTCCTTGAAGGCCCCTATATTGGTACCCCTACATCAACAGTCGTGGTGGAGCCTGGACAGGTACTCAGCCCCATATATAGGGTGGGTGGGGTTTAAAGGGTAAGCTCTCTATACCCACCCTGGCAGGGGGCACATACCTCCACCCCTTACCCATACACAGCTCTATATACCGTAGTGGCTTGAATAAGCGCAGGGGTCTCAAATAAGCGCAGGTCTCGAATAAGCGCAGGGTAAATGAAGGTATTGAAATAAAGATTTAGGCTATTTTTGTATCTTGAATAAGCGCAGGTCTTGTATAAGCGCAGGGTGAATGGTACCATCGAAATCAATAAGCGCAGGTGCGCTTATTCAAGCCACTACGGTAGCTTTCAAATGCCACTCCGCCCACGCCAATCACTCTATATCAGCCATACCCCTCTCAACTCCTATTAACCCTTTAAGCATTATGCCCTATATCGTCATGATGCAGGAATCCAGCCTTAGCGAGTAACTCGCCAGTGTTGCATTCATGCATCATACGGCCCTACGGGGTAACACACTTCTGAAGGGTCATCATGACGAATGCAGCCCTTCTAAATGTACACTGTCAGAAGTAACTGTAGCTGCACAGCGAGTTATACTGTAGCTGCACAGTATAAAAGGAGGTACTTTTGGTTTCAAACCCAAAAATACCTCCTTTTATACTGTAAATCTACAATATAAATCGCTGTGCAGCTACAGTTACTTCTGACAGTGTACTCATCAGGGCCGGATTTGTGCATCGTGACGGCCCTTCGGGTGTGTATCCAATATGTGGGACCAGCATGTAGCCAAGATGAATTACTGACCATCGCTGCATTCATGTATCATGCCCTTTATCGCCGAGATTACAGCACTATATGGCCCTTAAACAGCATTATGCTTTGGGCTACGCACATGAAATATACTGGATTTGTGCATCGTAACGGCCCTTCAGGTGTGTATCCAAGCATGTAGCAAAGGTGAAGTACTGACCACCGCTGCATTCATGTATCGTGCCCTTATCGCCATGATTACAGCACTATATGGCCCTTAAGGGGTTCCACCCCCAGTCCTCGCACTCCCAAACATATACTGACACCATCCTCGTTATAGGTTTTCAAATACACCCCCTTTCCACGGATTTTGGAGTGAAAAGGGTACTAGTACCCCTTTTATAGTAAATCACAGATTTTTGGAGCCCAAAAAGTACCCCTTTTTTCGTAGAACGCTGAAACCTTTGAGGAGCACACCCTTTTTTTAAAGTAATATATAGGCTGTCCTGTCTGTCTCCTGATAACAAGACCCCTATCCGTTGAGTCTGTGTCAAATATACCTCCTCTCTGTGGAGTAAGTGTCAAACACACCCTCTTTCCACGCATTCAGGGTCAAATACTCCCCATTTTCGCGGATTTTCTGCCAAATCATTGTCAGTGCTGAGCCAGTGAAAAACACCCCTTTTCCGCGATTTTTGTAACAAGGATGGTGTCAAGACAGACCTGGTGGTGCGGGGACCGGGGTCCCACCACCCAGGTGGGAGGGGCCGAACAGCTGTTGAAGGTCGTACAGTGGTCAGACTGGTATGTCGTGTGCTTTATTCACCTGTTATGGTACAGTGGTATTTCATCGACACTGCTTTCCAAGAACATACAATGACTTTAGCCCTTAGTATGTCGGCCATATCATGTAACATGTAGACCTTTCCATTTGTAAATGGCGATGTGTCGAGATATAGATTATCGCTAATTTACCCGAAAGGTAAAATAGCATTTATACTTTGCACTAGGCGCATAATATATAGACAAACGCCAACGCCCATTGATACTGCCTGTGTTGTATTTCACGAGTGGGGACTGGGGCAGTATCCCACGAAGCCGCAGGCTGAGTGGGATGCACCCCAGCCCCCCCCCCCCCCGACTGAAATACATCAGAGCAGTATCAATGTAGTTGGCATTTGTGTTTATTTTTTTATTTGAAGCCATTTAATGAAGGAAACCCTATTTTTTCTTATCCCATTGAATACGGGCCCATTGTATTCAATGGGGGCATTGAATACGGCCCATCAGTGCTAAAGCATAGGAAATCTTGTATTTCAAAAAAATAAATAGCCATATTTATATCACAGATGGCAGGGAGAACAACATAAACTGCCTGTCTGTGTCAGATATAGATGCATGAGTAGCTGCATACCGTAGTGGCTTGAATAAGCGCAGGGGTCAATGAAGGTATTGAAATGAAAATTTAGGCCATTTTTGTATCTTGAATAAGCGCAGGTCTTGTATAAGCGCAGGGTAAATGGTACCATTGAATTTAATAAGCGCAGGTGCGCTTATTCAAGCCACTACGGTACGTGTTTTTAAGCCTTGGACAATGGAAGTTATCCGTGGCTTGGACAATTATCCTGGCATTGGCTTATAAGAATTTTACAGTGACTCACTTGTACTATATCTACTACATATGCCAGTGGGAGCAAATATTACTATACCCCTGGTGCGTATACGAAGGCCCGGCACTTAAATGAGCCATTACAGTACTGCTCTCTAAGGCCCTGCACGGGTAGCCCCCAGCCTCAGACTGGATGGTGAGGTCATACAGGGGAGGGGGGGGGGGGGGAGCAGATGGGGGGGGGGGGGTAGATGAGTGGCAGTGTCCATGTCCACATACCATCAGACTGTGTGGATGTAGGAGGGTAGAGGGATGATGGCAGGTCTACAAGGTTACTCATACAGGCAGGGGCCCTTAGGGAATGCTCATTTTTTAACAACAGGGGGGGTGGATTTGAGGGGGGGGGGGTAAAGAGTTTGGACCCCTTGACCGGGGGGGGGGGGGTAAAAATTGTAGACTCCTCTTCGAAAAAATTCAACCTGTTTTGAGGGAAAAATCCCGCACGTTACCATGCTACAAAGGAGAGTGAACGCGCAGGATTTTCAGCCTACCAGTGGGGGGGGGGGGGGTAAAAAGTCCACCCCCCCCCCCCTGTTGTTAAAAAATGAGCACTCCCTTAGGTACGGTGTGCTAGAGCCTGAGGTGTATATGCCATTCCCCGGGATGCCATTCCAACACAAACCTCATCTAAAGAGTTATTCAGTTAGAGTATCTCAGATGTCTGCTGTCTTAACTGGTAATTGTGACCATGAACAAATAGCAACGACTAACTTTGCTTTGGCAATAAACCCAAAAGTAGAAGGACCCCTGCCACTTCCAATAGTATTTGTAAGGCCTCAAGCCAACACGCTGTTATTTTTAATTGTAAGTGGATAATTAGTTATTGGAACCAGTATTAAATCCATTGCCTAGCAATACTTTCATTTGGTGATAGTTTGGACACCACAGAGTGTCCATTTACACGCCGTGTCGTGGGAAAAGCACATAAACTGCTCGATCTACCATCTGTACATTCAACTCGTAGTAAACACACTGAGTATGACCCATCAACCCAGCTATACTGAATCTGGGACCTGCTGGCGAGGCCGACAAAGGGCTTGCCTAATGAGCTCACAGCTGGACTGGATACCCAATGTCTCATACAAATTAGCAGAGCAATAAAATGTTGGGAGGGGTTGGTGTTATCTGCAAGGAATCCCACTGTGGGTTATAAAACTGGTGGTAAAGGTGGTAACCAGTAGGATGCAAAGTTGTCTGTAAATGACACTTAGGGTAGGTGTTGTCTATATTTTAATTGATATTACCAATGTGGACCATAATGGCCCCACAGTTGGGAGCCTCGCCAGCAGGTCCCAGATTCAGTATAGCTCATGATGCATGGATGCAGCCCTGGAGAGTAACTTATTGACCAGTGTTGCTTTAATGCATCATGCTGCACTTCTGTGTTGATACACTTTTGGTGCATCAGGCCGACCCTTCGGGAGTGTATCAACCTGGTTATACAGCACTGGCGAGTTAATGGGTATGATGCATTCATGCACTTTGCGGCCCTTAAAGGGTTGAGTACAGCAGAAGTTTATGAAGACCGGACGTAGTCTGGTACCGACCCGCGATTTACGACACACTCTAACCCTTTAAGGGCCGCATACTCCATTAATGCATCATGTCCTAGGTCGTCATGATGCATGAATGCAGCCCTGGTGAGTAACTCACCAGGGCTGCATTCATGCATCATGACGACACTATTGGATTGATACACTCCTAAATGGTCTGCAAGATGCATTAATGCATACCATTTCTCGGACCAACTCATTTATGCATCATGACGACAAAGAGCATGATGCATTAAAGTATCATGCAGCCTTTACAGTGTTACTAAGTGTGTGGCAGGGTGAGGGGCGACCTGCCGTGGCCTGGACGAGAGAAGACGAGAGCTTTGCATGCCGGGAAGACTTAGTCTTAACCAGAGATGTTAGCGCGAGTTGACCCTGTACCGCCATCCCCCCATAAGGGTACCGGAATGGCAACATTTGTTTACCGCCTACTATCAATATCACTTAAAAGCCTCTGTGCATAGTTTCATCATCCTTTTACAACTGATACACTTCTAGCTGGAAAGAAGAAAATCCTTTGTACTCAAATTGGAGGAGAGCGGCATAAGTTTTCAAATATGGGGCTATTCAAGTATGACGTCATCAAAAAGGGGTACGGGGGTAAATGGAGAATCATGACATGACCATGCTGTTCCTATACTAAATGGTGACAAAGGGGGGGGGGTCTTGGAAAAATGCCTGAAAAGTGACGTCATACTGCATATAATGGCCCCTATGATAACCCATCAAGCTCATGCTTTTATTTGCACGAACCAGCCTGGCATGGGCAAGCTACGTTTCTGTGGTAAATATAGGGGGCGATGGGAAGGGCAAGGGGCCTAGGGCAGGGAGAGGAGGATAGAGTCCTGGCATGTCCACCTTTACAACTAGATAAGGCTCCTGATTTTACCAAGGCCATTTGGGAAAATAACATGACGACTACAAGGCTACCTTGTTTTTCGGTATTATATCCACAGTGGTATAGATACACTATAAATAGTAAGTGTAGGTGCACAATAGAATCTAGTGTAAATTCACAGCACTACTGTAGATTTACAGTAGAATCTATTGTTCGCCTACAATAAGCTGTATACCTACAGTTGAATATACTGTACACCTACAATTGGCAGCCAACTTTTTACAGTGCATAACATATTGACATCGTCTTTCAGATAAGATATTACTCCAAATCAGAAATCGGCAAACAAAATGGCATCAGTACAGACTTTACATGTCAGTGGTGGGCCCCTGGTGGGTGAATAGTAAACTACTAGAGTAGGGATAAACACGCATGACATGATACCTTAATGCTTCATGATACCTTGATGCATCATTTTCGTTTCCCCTCATGATGCACCAATGAGTGATTCATCCCTACATCAATCGTGCATCATGCCGACCTCCTGATTGACACTCCAGGTCGGCATGATGTATGAATGCAGCCCTGACGAGCTACTTTCCAGGTCTGCCTTCATGTATCATGCCGACACTATAGATCAATGCGTCAAGAAAGGGTGACTTTTTCAAAATAAAGTTGTGTCTATGTTGCTTTCAGTAGAATGCACGTAACTGTGTCTGTAATAGCTATATTTGCAAAGATCTCATACCAAGAGATTCACAGGACAATTATCTTTCAAAAAGTATGTAGTAAAATGCAGGATTTTGAGGTTAAATTCATGTATTTGCCGGTCATGCATCAAAAATGTTTAAAAACTTTATCAACAACTTTTCTGAAAAGTCACCCTCTCTTGCTGCATTGGTCTATAGCCATGATGCATTACAGCACTATGTAGGCCTGAAAGGGTTAATACCGCGGACGCTAGGGGGCAGCACTGGGATTGGGGATGATAGCACAGGTGGATGTTCGGTGGCCGCCATGCCCCAGGGGCACAGGACTGCACTGATACTGACTTGTGTGTGATGGGGCCCGGGGCGGGTTTTAGCTTTGTATGTGATAGGGGCCATGGGGTGGGCGATGGGTGCAGGAGTGGGGGGGGGGGTATTATACTGCCCCCCTGTGATAGCGTAGTGCTTTAACTGCCACATAGTGTTTTAATGGTGTGCTATGCCCTTTGTCGGCTTGATGCATAAATGCAGCCTTGGTGAGTAACTCGCCAGGGCTGTATCCATACATCATGACGATCTTATATGGTGTCAATACCTTCCCCAAAGATTTGGCGAGTAGATACGGCAGGCCGCATTCATGTAGGATGAAAACAAAACAGTCTGCCCTTTGTCATCATGATGCACGCAAGCAGCCCTGGTGAGTAACTCGCCAGTGCTGCATTCAAGCATCATGCATGCCGACCCTAACTTAGGGGCGTCAGGTGTTGATACCCCGCCGAAGGATTGGCTAGTACTCGCCAGGCTGCATTCATGTATCATACCACCAAAGGGCATATTGCATTAACCCGGCATGATGCACCAATGCAGCCACAGCTAGTTACTCCCCGGGGCTGCATTGGTGCATCATACCGGCCCTTTGGAGTGTCTCAATCCCGTAGGGTTGGCATGATGCTTGAATGCAGCACTGGCGAATTACTCGCCAGGGATGCATTCATGTTAATCACATAAAACTAAAAAAATAGGGGCTGTCAATGACTGGAAAGTACTAAATCATGCGCTGTCACAATTGAAATAGAAAAATGAACCCTTAAATCTCATACATGACTTAAGTAATCTATATAATTCCGAAATAACCTCAATATAAATGGAAGAAGTGGGCTGTCAGCTGAAATTAGAAAATAGGGGGCTGTAAAAATATTGCACATTTTCAAGGGGCTGTCAAATGACCAAATAGGGGGGGGCTGTAGTTTCGCAGTTGATACCTAGCATCAAAGAGTGACTGCCCCCCTGGGGTAGGTCCATGCAGCTGGGGAGGGGGGGGCAGAATGATGTGCCTCTACATGGGTAAAACTCGACACGGGCGACACGGCGACACGGCCGTTTTAGGCCCTTTTAAAAATCAACAGACAAAGGAAAATCATGGATAAAAATCGACCCACAGAGATTTTTCTCTAAAAATCGACACAATGACATGCTACTTCTACCAAAAATCGACACAGCGACCTGGTCAAAAATTGTGGGTACCCATGTAGGGGCACAATCATGTTGAACTTGGCAGAATGCTTATAATGTTGGCCGTAATGTCGACATCTGCAAAGATATCATCGCTGCACCATTATCATTAAACAATTGTAGACTGTTGTATTCCTACCACAAATACTGACCGAGATACAATAGCTTACAGTTCATGATGTTCATCATGAGAAAATCCTGTAAAATCTTATAAAAGTAGAGACTAGGGTTCAATGGTAAGATCACCGGAAATACATTGTATTTATTGCCATGGACAGAATTATAGAAGAAGGAAAATATATAGTGTGGTTGAATGCAAAAAGAAACAGACACAGTCAAATACATTATGTGGATTTTATTGCTGAGAATATGTACAGGGCAGTGGTAGAATAAATAGTTGGAGGGTGGTTGGATGATATTTCTTCACAAAAAGGCATTGATTTCACTGGATAGACTTGCATGCATTTATGATTGCAGTTTAACACAATTCTTTTCATTAAAATCTAAATGGCAACATGATTTCTAGAACCTCTGAAGACTAGTATGTTGTGGACAGAACATCAGGGATCAAACCCCAGTAAAGCACCCCATACCCACTGGAGTATGAGTACAGGGGGAGGGAATCCCTGCATCAGTGTAAAGAACGTCGATAGGCTTTAGTAACGCTTTAAGGGCCGCAGAGTGCTTTGTGGTGATTTGACTTTTGTCGGCATGCTGCATGAATGCAGCCCTAGCGAATCTACCTTGCCAGGGCTGCATTCACGCATCATGATGACCCTACGGAGATTACACACTACCGAATGCAGCACCGATGAGTTACTCACCAAGGCTGCATTCATGCATCATGACGACAACGGGCTTATCAGCACACTAAAGCACTACACGGAAGTGAATCCCATGCACTATTGTAAAGGTTGCCATAAGGCCTTAGTATCCCTTTGAGGACTGCATAGTGCTATGAGGTGATGTGCCCATGAATGCAGCCCTGGCAAATCTACCTTTCAGTGCTACATGCATTCATCGCTGCAACCGTGCAGAGTTTATATGCTATGGAAGGGTGAGCATTAAGGGAGTGATCATTTTTTAACAACAGGTGGGGGGGTGCTGGGTTTCCGGGTTTGACCCCCCCCTTACGGCCGAAAATTGGCTCGCGCACGGGCCCTTTTAAGCATAGTAACGCGCGGGCTTTTTGGCCCAAAACAGGTTAAATTATTTTGACATCCCCCAAGAGGGGTCCAACTTTTTTTGCCCCCCCCCTGGTCAAGTGGTGCAAATTTATTTGCCCCCCCCCCCTAACCTACCACCCCCCCCCTATTGTTAAAAAATGATCACTCCCTAAGTTGCACACGTGAGTTACTCGCTCAGGCTTTATTCATACCTCATGACGACAATAGACATAGCGCATTAAAGCACTATGCGGCCGCTGGAGGGTTGAGGCCTAGGCTTTAGACGCCATCTCCCGGCATCCCTCTATGACGCCTATTGTAGGTGAGGTGGCGGTTATCATCTGTCCTCTGTCCGACAGCAGCATTTATGACGCCAGGTTAAAGTTCACTGGTCGTCACGGGATCAGGACGCCATGGCTGTTTAATGCACCATGCCATCTTATTATCATGGGACATAAATGCAGACCTGCTGAGTAACTTATCAGCGCTGCATTCATGCATTATACCAAACCTACAGCGTTGGTACTTTCCTGAAGGGTCGAGATGATGCACCAATGCGGCATGGTGAATTACTGCATTGGTGCATCATGATACCAAATAAAGATGGTGCTTTAAAGATGGTATATCAGCTAATACACTTCCCAAACGTGTTCCTTAAAAGGGATGCCACTGGTTCCATTATCATTTTAGCTAATACACAGTACCCAATATTTGCAAGATATTTGTCTATAAATACATGAGTTTAGACAGTTAACGATATAGCCTATTCACCTCACTGACTCAGTCACTCCCCCAGGTGAGTACAGGGTAAACTAGCCTGGTAGAGAATGCACTGAGCCGTGCAGTACCACAACATAGGGAATTTTAGTGTCGGCCCATAGTAAAAATGATTGCACTAAATATGCTTATTTGATAGATTTAGATATATCCCATCCTTTTAAAAGTAGGGGGGTATTTATAGCGTTGGATATACAATAGTATTATGGCATCAATAGCAAATTGGCAACTTTTAGTTGACAACCTATCTTTAATGTATGCTATCGTCCTTAAAGGGTTATGGTTCAATGGCCGTTATGGGATCTAGCGGTAGAAAAGCACATGGTCCCCGTGGCTGAAATACTGGCAATGGGCAGCACTGTTTATGGTGACAGATGTCAGAGAGTGCCCGGTACTCTCTCCTTCATAGAGGCAGCTCCTGATATACAGTTTAGATGTGAATAGCGAGTAGTGAAACCAATCTCTTTGACAACAATTATTTAAAAGATGATCGACTTTTCCAATACTTTTGCTGGAATTTCTGTCAAATAGTGAGTGGCATCCATGAAATGATCATGTTCACAGATGATTTACCAAGTTGTTTTCAGTGAGTATGGGAATAAAGCAAACCCCCTGGCAGAGTGGTGGGTATAACCATTCAGTAGAGAGAGATGGCACCACCCATCGAAGTCAATTACCTCTCTGTAGGGATACGGCCATCGCTAGCCACGGCTGGATAATCTATGTTAATTTATGCATTTGGATTTGAGTCTCAATATAATTCAACTAGAGATCTGAGCCCACACAGAGAGGCCTTCTGCTGACTCTCTCTGCTGCAGAATGACTCAGTATTACTCCATCCGGGTCCCTGGGCGACGTTGAGGTGGCACACCACAAACTAACAAAGGTTAATGCACGCCTCTTGTCGGCCTGTTCCGCCGCCTGCACACCGCCTCTACCCGGCACAGGGGTGTGGGTGGGACCCTGTTAGGGTAAGCAGAGTGCTTTAAAGTGCTAGACCCTTTCTCGTCATGATGCTTGCATGCAGCCCTGGCGAGTAACTCGCCAGTACTGCATTCAAGAATCATGACGACCCTACGGGGCTGATATACTCCCAAAGCCGCTGCATTATGCATGAATGCGGTCTTGGTGAGTTCCTCGCCACGGCTGCATTCAAGCATCGTGCCAGTTAAGGGCACAATGCATCAACACACCATGCAGCCTTTTAAAGTTAACCCTTCAATGACAGTCGTACATTCATCTGTCGGGATAATGCAAAGGCAGCACTGGCGAGTAACTCACCAGATCTACATCCATACCTCATGCTGACCCATCGGGAGTGTATGGACTCCATGGGATCATAATGAAGAGTGAATGCAGCTCTGGCGAGTTACTCGCCATGGGTGCATTCATGCATTATGCCAACAAAATGGTATACATGTAGTGCATTATGCTGTCCTTAAAGGGCCAACCCTAGTCTGGTGTGTGGAGTCCATGACAAGGGTCTGGGCCGTACCTAGAAGCCTTTACTTGTGTTTATTGCCAACATGGATCAACACATGCAGATATAACGCTGGATTTGTAGCAAAAAAAATGATTTTATGCATGATTCTTTTACTGGCCAATAGCTTGTGATACGACGAGTTAAGTACTGTAGTATCTTATTCGATGCATTTTAAACTATTCTGGCTATGTCAAAATCTACTTTGACTTGTATTGAAAGTGCATAGATATCTGTAGGTCAAGAGATAATTTCTATTGATGATAAAACAATAGTAAAATGACTATATTCTTCTTTACAAAATTTACTTCTGCCATTATTACTTTAACCTTTATGTCATACGTTTGACATTGGGATGACCCTTTTCCCGGCTTCTTCGATATGACCTTGCATTTTAAATAACTTCAGTCTGACCTTCGACTTTGACCTGACAAGTGCTATAGTAGGACACGACGCTCTTATGTCTAATTCTAGCTGAATCCCACTAATTTTAAATATTGACCTTGAAATGAACTCCGTCTGAGCTTGAAAAGACCTCGACTTGGCCTCAAGTTGAGCTTGTTGTTGCAGGAGGAGCTAACAGAGTTGAATAGTCAGGTTCACGGTGCTCTAAATCTAACTTATCAAATCAGAATTTTTACATTGACCTTGAAATGAACCTATCTGACCTTGAGGTTGACCTTGCTGTTGTAGGGCCTATAGGAGGAGCTGGCAGCGAGTAGCCAGGATTACGGTGCTCTAACTAGCTATATCCCAGTATTTTACATTGACCTTGAAATGACCTCCATCTGACCTTGAGATGACCCCTATCTGACCTTAAGTTTGACCTTGTCGTTGCAGGGCTGCAGGAGGAGCTGATAGAGTTGAGTAGCCAGGCTCACGGTGCTTTTAATCTAACTTAGTAAATCAGAATTTTTACACTGACTATGAAATGACCCCTATTTGGCCTTGAGTTTGACCCCCATCTGACCTTGAGTTTGACCTTGTCGTTGCAGGGTCTGCAGGAGGAGCTGGCAGAGTTGAGTAGCCAGGTTCACGGTGCTCTACATCTAACTCTATCTATATCCCTGTATTTCAACACAGACCTTGAAATGACCCCTATCTGACCTTGAGTTTGACCCCCTTCTGACCTTTCATTGCAGGGCCTGCAGGAGGAGCTAACAGAAATGAGTAGTCAGGTTCACGATTCTCTAAATCTAACTCTAAGCTAAATCCTATTCCTTTTACACATTGACCTTGTAATGACCCCCACCTGACCTTGAGTTTGACCTTGTCCTTGCAGGGTCTGCAGGAGGAGCTGACCGAGTTGAGTAGCCAGGTTCACGGGGTGCGTGACGCGGCGGTGGACCTCATGAACCGCAGCGACAAGTACCACAAGATGGTGGAGCCGGAGCTCACCGCGCTCAACCAGCGCTGGGAGCAGGCGCAGGACAGGATACGGGTAAGTCAACGACTCACTATTAATTACTCATACAGTGACCCAAGAGGGCCAAAAAGTGATTTTATGGATAGATGCCCAAAGTGCTAGGTCTCTTTTCAAACTGGGTACTGTCAACTGTCAAGCAACTGTTTTGAAAAAGAAATTTAAATGCCTTTTTTCCCTCCAAATTTACCTAGTGTTAACTCAACCAGCACTGGGGACAGGCCCAGGACAGAATACGAAGTCACCTTTGGAGCTATTATCTCTATAACCTGGTGCATTAATGCATCATCAAGGCATGATGCATTAAAACAATGTGCGGCCCTTTAATGACCAAAAGTGTGTCGTCAATCACAGCTGGGTACTAGACCACACTCCCGCAAGCTGGCACCACCTCAACCTCTGTTCCCGAGCATCATCGCTGGCACCCAAGGTTGCTGGTTAAAATAGTTCCTATGCGCTTGGTGCTGTTGTATCAAAAGTACAGATGGGTACCGCGTAGGAATCCCCCCCAATATACGGGGGAAGTGACGCGGTCATGGCCCCTCAAATACCAACAATGTCGCTCAGATGCATCCGAGGACGAGTTGGGGCCAGCTTGCACACTCCCGTTCTTCATAAACACCCACACATGGCGGCCTCAGAACGTTGGATGTACTGAACCCTCTGCTTGGAACAGGAGTAAGGCCATGCTTGGAGAGTAATCCCTGAACCGCTCATGGCCTTAATCTTAACCTGCTCCCTGCAAGCCTCGCCTTAACCGTTAAAGGCTGCATTGTGCTTTAATGCATCATGCCATTGGTCGTCATGATGCATGAATGAGGCCCTGACAAGTTACTCACGAGTGCTTCACTATGCGGCCCTTAAAGGGCAGCCCAGGCGACTAACTTATAAGGGCTTCATTCATGCATCATGCCGAACCTACTAGGTAGATTCACTCCCGAAGTATCAGACTGAATGAGTCATTGAGGATTAGACTCACCAGGGTGTCCTTTTCAGAATCTTTTCTTATGTCTGCATTGTCTATTGGTAGTCCTTCTCTGAAGCTCTACCTAGGTAACAAAAAAGCTTTATTTAAGCACTTTTAATGTAGTTTTTTAACAACAAGGAGGGGGGGCGTTCGGTGAATTTTCAGTGAGTTGAAAGTTTTTTGCTCCCTGCCCCTCCCCATGTGAAGGGCCGAATTCTCTCCCCCCCCCCCGGCAAGTTGAAATTGAGCGTGGCCGACTCCTTTGAGCTATAATAACGCACAGGCTTTTACGCTAAAAAGGGGTCCCCCCTTAAAGGAGGCCAATCTTTTTCGCCCCCCCCCCAAATCTATCAACCCCCACCCCTGTTGTAAAATAATTACCACTCCCTTTATATAACGTTTGCCACAATAACGAGCCATAGGGAGACATTATATAACAGTTTTTTTTTGTTTACTGCCTGTTTACCACACAGAGATGCACGCAGTACATAACATGATGTGCCGGGTCATGACTACAGCCAATCAAGGATGTCGGTCCTTGATTGATGGCGTACTGGGAGTCCTTGATCTTTGATTGAGTGAGACGCAAGTCAGACCCGGCTCCTTCATCATTCCTGCCGTCATCCCCGGGAGGGTAACTCAGATATGAAATAACTACCCACTGCCAAACGGCCCCTGAAAGCGGTAGCGGTCAGGCTCAAAATTAGGGGGCTGTGACTCTCTGCACCCCTCAAAAAGAGGGGCAGTAACTCTGGAGTGAGGCATAGTAATTGGATATCAGTATGGCTTTAGTGATAAACTGTAAGAAACAGAACTATTGTCCATGTCTGCTTTACATGTTGCATGAGGAATTTAAGGTGAAAACAGGTATAGATCCTAAAAAACATGGGCGGTGGCTTATCTGTGAGGAATCTGGGGGCGGTAAGTTGCATATAGAAGGTGCAGTGGTTTGGTGGCTGTTTTTGGGCGGGCGGTAATTTGGCAGTCAGCGGGTATCATAATAGAGTGAGTAGCCCCCCCCCCCCGGGCTGTCATCCCACTGCCCCCTGTCGGGCTGTCCTTTATATCCCGGCTAAAGACCAATGTCTCAACACTGATTAGATATAATTGATTCAACTTTGAAAAAGTAATTTTTGTGTTTATATGTTTTAGCGTATTCATGACTTTATAGATTTATCACGGTTAAAGAGCAATGTCTCGACATGGATTGATACAATTTTGAAAAACACATATTTGTGTCTGTATATGTATATGTTTTAGAATATTTATCGGTTTCTGGTTAAATGAAGGGGAAAAGGGATGTCCAAGGGTTATATTTCCCTTGTTGTTGACGTTATTCATCAGTATAAGAAATAATGCTAGCATTTTCATAAAAAAAAGAGCAGCATAGTGCTTTAATGTATTATGGACTCTTGTACTGATGCCCTGTCTTGGCCGGTGCTGCATTGGTGCATCATGCCAACCCCTCGGGAGCGTATCATACCTGTATGGTCGGGATGATGCTTGAATGCAGCCCTGATGAGTTACTCAACAGGGCTGCATGCATGCATCATGACGACCAAGGGCATGATGCATTAACACATCATGCGGCCCTTAAAGGGTTTAGGATGTTCAGAACAGACGCCTTATTTCATCAGTGTTTAGCGAGAGCAGAAACAAAATGAACCTTTTTTCTCATTAAGTTGCTAAGAACGCGCAAGGCCGCGGGGCGAACCAAATTAATAAGTAGAAGCCCATCCCCTGTTTTTTGTACCGGAACCAAGATTTCATTTCCACTTGGTGTTTTTAGTCGCTGATGAGGAATTTGTGAGAATGCTGTCTTGAGGACTGGGTGCAGGAGTGTCATACTACATGGGGGGGGGGGACACAAATAACTGTATACGGCTCAAACCTCTGACCTATGTTGTTTTGGCTATTTCTGGCCCTTTTCAGGCTTATGGCCCTATAGAATAACCAGTTTTGCAGTTACTCGCCAGCACGGCATGCATGAATCCTTCCTACTCTCGAGTTACTCGCCAGAATGGCGTGCATAAATCCTTCCTACTCTCGAGGGATCTGCTTGATGCACTGATGCACCCCATGGTGAGCTAGTAGTCACTGGCGCTGCATTTGTGCATCATGACCACAAAATGAACAAAACGCGTTTTATTTACAACGCAATGACCTCACTAGCACAAGGTGTTCTAAGGGTCTTTTTGAGAACGACTGCCATATCTACTGGGGGTTATAGTGCCCACAAGATTGGGTTTGACGATGAGAATCAGGTAAATCGTCTAAAGTGGTTTACAATTTACAATGGTCAGAATTGTTAAGTTAACAGGTTGGCTGAAATAGACTACAATATAATACTATGAATCAAGAGAAAAAAAAGTCATGTCAAATGATCCCAATGAATTGACCTTTATACTGTCTGATATCCATTCATTTGCTGCTGCCGAGACCTCTTGTCAAGTTGATTTTTCATTATCGGCAACATATTTGATGGTACAGCAGATACGGCAGTCGTTCTGAAAGAGACCCCAGGTCACTGAACTAGCTGTCTTTTATGTACCTAGAGACAGAGTAGTCCCACAAGCCCTCAGGTATCAACTCTGCTACCTTAACGGCGGAAGGTCACAGGAATGGTTTGGCACAGGTCCAAGGTCATGGTAGTCGTCAGTTAAACTGAAAATGAATTGCAGTAAACCAGACTAATTTGTAGGTATATACCATCTCCCAACCCCTGCCGAGGAATAGGGAAACGCCAACTACTTAAGCTTTTAAGCCCTTTCTCGTCATTATGCATGAATGTAGCCCTGGCGAGTAACTTGTCAATGCAGCATGCATGCATCATGACTACCCTACATGGTTGAGGGACGGTGATAGAAGGACGCTTGCATAGAAGCACTAATCGACCCTTAAATCATTCACTTCAAGTGACCTAAGATAGGACCGATACATTTGTACCATAATGTTACACATAATACTGTTATCTAAATAGTTGCATTAGGACCTTTGAATTGATAGTCCTCCTACTCCTGTTTCTAAAACACCTGTTATAGGACCTAAGTTCCCCATAGTATTCACATACATTCACATAGATGAGCTTGATGTAGTGGTTGTAAAAGTGACATCAAAGTGACAGCGATATACAGCAGGTTCTTAAAGCTCGTGTACAGTGGTTTAGCACGTATAGTCACCAGATCCTAGTGTCAGTGAAGGGAGTAGAGTTTAGACTATAGCCATCTCAGGTTGTACCTAACCCTTATCTTGAGGTTCACTTGTCGTTATGATGTACTGATGCAGCACTAGTTGAAAGCTTGCCAGCACCGCATTAGTGCATCAACCCCTTAGCCTTGATTGGCATGACGAATGGATGCAGTACTGGTGAGTTACTCACCAGGGCTGCATTCATGCACATTGACGACAGGGCGTGTATCACATTAAAGCACTATGCCATCCATAAAGGGTTAGTCAGCCCTTCTCAAGTTGGACCTGGCGGTGTTCAGGCTCTTGGTCTGACAGGACCGATTACCTGGCCGGGTCCCTCCTAACCCCGTGACTCGGGCAGACCGGAGCCACTCGGGCAGACCGGAGCGACTCGGGCAGACCTGAGCCACTCGGGCAGACCGAAGTCACTCGGGCAGACCGAAGTCACTCGGGTAGACCTGAGTCACTCGGGCAGACCGAAGTCACTTGGGCAGACCGAAGTCACTTGGGCAGACTACTCAGGCAGCTTGGGCTGGATATGTCACAAGCTGCTCCTAAGCCAAGCATGTGCAGTAATGTGGCCCTTTAAGGAAAGATGTCACGAAAAGATTACATTTGTTGTCATGATGCACTAATGCAGCGCCAGCGGGTAACTCATCTGGTGCTGGATCGGTACATCATGCTATCCCTCTGGGAGTGTCTCAAACCCAAAGGATTGGCATGATGCCAGGGCTGCATGAATGCACCATTAATGCATTATGCCTTTGTTAAAGACATGGACATACTGAGAAATTAGTCAGAACTTTGAGGCAAGTTCAGGGGCCCAAACCCTAGATGCAGGGCTCTATGAAGACAGATATATGTACTCGGCATATCAGACCATACACTTGGGTAGGCAGATAAAGCCACAAACCAGATACCTTCACCTGGCAAGAATGGCAGCTTCAAAGCAAGTTTTACACTCACACAGACTCTGCTTGGAACAGGAGTAAGGAATGCTTGGAGAGTGATCCCTGAGCTGCTCATCGCCTTAACCTTAACCTGCTCCCTGCAAGCCGCCTTAACCCTTTACGGACCGCATCGTGTTTTAACCTTTTAAGGACGAATGTTGCTAAAATATGACAGTTGTCTTCATGATGCACCAATGCAGCCCCGGAGAGTAACTCGCTGGTGCTGCATTGGTGCATCATACCGACCCTCCGGGAGTGTCTTAACTCTGTAGGGTCAGCATCATGCTTGAATGCAGCACTGGTGAGTTACTCGCCAGGGCTGCATTCATCATGGTGACCAAGGGCATGATGCATTAAAGAGTTAATGCGCTAACTCTTTGTCGTCATGACACGTGAGTAACTCACCAGGGCTGCATTGGTAAATCACGACGACAAATGTGGTTTTAAATCTTTTAGCGACATTCCATCTTTAGAGGGTTAACCGGCTCGTTGTAAGGCCGCTCACCCCGCGGGGAGAGGCCGCGCGTTGATTCCTCTCCAAAGACACTCCAAGAAGGATTACCGAGTCCCTTCATTATTCATGGTCAAGTCTTTTTTGCGTTGTTCTTCAGCGTGTTGCGTTTCAAAACAACAAGACGCGAGATTCCAAATTATTTAGTTTGGTTTCCTCAAATACTGCGTATTATGGAATTGCTGTTATTTTTAGTCTCGCAGTGATCACAACTTTTGTTTTCATAGATTACAATTGGTATTTGAATATTCTGCCAATGATTCTTGTGGCACTTTGATGGTTGTTTTTCTTCTTTCCCACACTTCTTTGACTATAAAGCAACACTGAAAATAGTTAGTGTAGGTACGCAATAGAATCTACTGTAGATCAACAGTATAATCTACTGTAGGATGGATTCACAGTAAATCCACTGTAGATTTACAGTAGATTCTACTGTTTAACTACAATAAGCCGTACACCTATAGTAGAATCTGCTGTACACCTACACAAATGACAACCAACTTTTTATAGTGAAAGACTACAGAGAAGTCAGTTAGGCCACTACAAATAATATCCTTGTTTCACATCACCGCTCGCGTCACCAAAAGCGTGTCTTGAAGATTTTTTAAAATTTTAGTGTTTTTTTGCAAATTTTAAGGGAAAAGTTGATAATATTAAATAGACAAATATGGGCATATTTGGTATCAAATAAAAAAGCGCCCTCGTCATATTTGTCATGGCTTAGTGATAAGAAACAAGGATATTATTTGGAGTGGGCTTATAGACTTTCTGTAGGTCGGACTCTGAACCCCTGGACATTGTAACATCATGCATTACTTAGGGACAGAAGGTAGGCTACAATGGGTGTGTCTACACCTATTTACACTAATAGAGAGGGGGGAACAATGGTCTAGCAGCTCTTTTGTGAGACAAATACTCTAACAGACCTTACCCATTATGGTGTGTCGACAGTCTATACGAAAACTTTTTCACCATGCAAGACATTCGGTCTTGCAGGTGTTTTTCTTTGCAGGCCCGGCTCAATTTTTGCAGGCCCGGACATTGGAGTTCAATCTTGCTATTCAAAAATGAAATATAAAACAAGTGTTTTTACTGGCAATGATAATAAATAGGGTTTCCCCTAGATGTTACAATTATGTTAACAATTTTAATATGTGAAATATCGAAGAATATTACAGAAAATATTCACACTTTCTGATTTATGCTGTAGAAACCTTTATAATGGTCCGATTTACAAGCCGTGAAAAATGGCATATAGGCAAAAATCTCTAGAATACAGCCAGCCATTCAGGCCTGCAGTAGCCCTCTTTCCGCCGGACCGGCAGACTTGTTGCCGGCTATAGCCGGTGTCCGGCAGGTTTTCGTATAGACTGCTGTCCGACAGTGTCGACCCAAGCATATATGTAGTCTTCTATAGGCAGTCAGGATCTTGGGGTAGATTAACTAGCTCCACTATTGAAGGGGAGTATACATACGTTTGGAACATTCAAGTAAAATTTTTGATGTCCAGGTTGGTGACCAGATTTGATACTCCCTGATTCAATAATGAATCAGCACATTGTGACAATCCTTTTGGAGAACATTGACTGGTATACACAGTATGGTACCTTTAAACAGCTAAGCTGTCCTCATAGTAGCTGTGGGGTGCTGAAGGATCAAAATTGTAATTAATCATGTGTGTCAGACCCTGCAGGCACAATGTAAGATCGCCTTCCCAGCAGGAATGGCCCTTCTCTACCCTTCAGGTAAACTCTAAGGGACATGATTTGTACTTAACTGTCTCATTTAAGCCTATACCAGAGAGCCAGCAGGTCTTATGTTGACAATTAATCACATGTTCTAAGACCCCTTCAGGATTCGGTCTCATGTATAACCCCCCCCCCCTTTCATCTCCGTGCCCTTATAAGGTAACATATTGTGGTCCATCTGCCCCAATTTAAGCCAATCACGTACCACTGGTTTTACATGTATAACAGTTCCCCTCCCCATGATGGCCCCAATCCACTTACAGATAGTATGTGCACGGAGGTTGATATAGGACCGAGGCTGTATTAATGCAGCCTGCTCTGCCCGTCCACTCTAACCCTCCTTGGCTAGCCTAGTGCTTTAATGCACTATGTCCATTATTGTCATGATGTACCCTTATGAGTAACTCACCAGTGCTGCATTTATCATAAAACTTCGCATATAAGCCACGGCTAGTACGCAAATCAGATCGCTGGTGCGGCTCATAGGATCGGTGCAGAGTCGGGGTGCGGCTTATACGAGGGTTTTTGCTTCTATGGTACAGTACTAAATTCACCATAAACAGATTGCTGGTACGGCTTCTAGGATCGTCACAAAGTCTAGGTGTGGCTTATTCGCGAGGTTTTTATGGTAAGCATCACGCCAACCCTATAGGATTGATACACTTCTGAGGGATCGTCATGATGCATGAATTCAGCTCTGGTGAGTAGATCAGCCAGGACTTCATTCATTCATCATGCCCACCAAGGGAATAATAAATTAAAGCGCTCTGCGGGTTAACCCTTTAAAGACGGCATGTCGCTAAAAGATTACATTTTATATCACGATGCACCAATCCAGCCCCAACGAGTAACTCACCAGGGCTGCATTGGTGCATCATGCCGACCCTCCAGAGTGTATGAAACCCCATAGAGTCGTCATGATGCTTGAATGCAGCATTGGCGAGTTACTCACCAAGGCTACATTCATGCATCATGCCGATCAAGGGCATGATGCATTAAGACATGATGCCATCCTCAGAGGGTTAAGACCATCAGGTGTCCTTCAGCGGCTTACGGATGATTAATTAGGCCGAGAAAATGTCGACGACACAAAACGTCACTTAGCCTCACTCCTTAATTACCCTTTGAAGGAACGATGAGAAAATGGTGGTTGCCTAATGCCAAGGTATCAGCCAGGAACCTTGGTGAGGCAAGGAATATAACATTATGATACCATAGTGTACAACAACTATGGGGTTTTCTGTGGGTGATTCCCATCATTTTGGGCAGAAACGACAGTGATTCTTTACAGTGCACACAGGTGCATTGGGTAAGGACTATGTCTATCTGAAAATGATTCATCTCCTGACTAATGATAAAAATAATACTAGATAAGGCCAAGGGACTGAACACTCCATAGGAGTGGTGCATTCAAGCATCATGTTGACACTACGGAGTTGGAGGCCCGTCATGATGCATCAATGCAGCCTGGGCTGCATTAATGCATCATGCTGACAAAGAATAAAGGGGCAAGCCCATTAAAGCATTTTGCGGCGCTTTAGGGTTTAAAGCAGAAAGTTGAATCATCCATGGAAATCCTTTCAGTGAGTGAGCTTTTATGCCGCATTAGTAACCATAGCTGGATTCCTACACAGAACTATTTTTCTCTCCTTATTGTGTTTCAGTATTGAGACTTTGCAGGTTTCAAGATGTCAGATTAATTGAAATGAAAGACGATTGCTGCGATGTTTGAATATAAATACATTAGACTTTTTGTCCCAGTAATGGAATTGGCAATTTAACCCTTAAAAGGCCGCAAACTGTCGTCATGATGCATAAATGCAGTCCTTGCAAAGGGCTTCATTGCTGCAATCTTGCATCAATACGTCCCTGTGAGGTTGATACACTCCCAAACAGTTGGCATGATGCACAAATGCAGGCCTAGCACTACAGGAATGCATTTATGCATCATGAAGGCAAAGGGCACTGCACATTAAAGCACTAAGCCGACATAAAGGATGAAGCTTATCGATAACAGAAATACTTTCAACAACAGATGGCCGTTCAGATTTTCCTCCATTGCAAAATGAAAATGTATTGTGGCTCAAGATTGCCTGAAACCAAATCCCATCGACGCAGAATTTTTTTTTTGCCTTTTCACCAAAGATTTTCTCTCCAAATGTAGCTTCGATACCAAAACCCCACGAGCTCTTATGTCGACTTGTTTCAGAAAATTGGAATATGCATTCCTCATAGAAATTTCACCACAATCTCAGAGAGTTAGCCAGGAGTGTGATCAGGGTGTCCCTGAGTCAGGGGAGGATATGGGGAAAAGAGTACCGTAAAACCTCGTGTATAAGAGTCAGATCGGCGGTGCGGCTTATACGGGAGTTTTTGCTACTATATTACAGTAGTAAATTCACCAAAGTCAGATCGGCAGTGCGGCTTATAGGATCAACCAAAAAGAATTTGAGTCAACCATAACCAACATGTTGAGTGTGGTTGATGGTGGGAGGCACTGGCTTGTTGGTTGCCACAACACAACCAACACAGTAGTAGTTCCCATGGTGTAGGATGGGTGGAGGTGTGGTAGGTGCATTGGGCCATGTCCAGGGAGTCTTTATACTACCATACAGCACACAGTATACTACACAGTAAATTCACCAAAGTCAGATCGGCGGTGCGGCTTATAGGATCAACCAGCACTCTAGGTGCGGTTTATATGCGAGTTAGGCCTATCCACAAGGTTTTACGATAATCAGGTAGAGTGAGTGAATCTTGCAAGATTCTGACGTGTGTCAGGAAAAGTGAGAAATGTGAGAAACAAAATCCCCTAGAATGTATCATTAGCTTTTCTACATCTCCCTCATCCTATATGAACAACCGCTGAACATATCGTGATGGCCAGGGCTGCATGAATGCAGCCCTGGCGAGTAATTCGCTAGGGCTGCATTCAAGCATCATGGCATCAACCCGATGGGGTTGAGACACTCCCAAAGGGTCAGCATGATGCACCAATGCACCACCAGCGAGTTACTCATTGTGCATCATGGCGACAAATGTCATCTTTTAGCGACATCCATCCTTAAAGGGTTAAAGGGTAAAGTTGAAAAAGAGGCGTTGTTAAGTCCCCCCACGTGTGGCATACCAATAACCTGCTGACCACCCTTTAATGGAGTGTGCCCTTTTGTCATCATGATGCCTGAATGCAGCCTGGCGGGTAACTCACCAGTGCTGCATTCAAGCATCATGCCGACCCTACAGAATTGATACACATTTGATCAGTCAGCATGATGCATAAATGCCATATAGGTTCGCAGCATCATGCGGCCTTCAACCCTCTAAGGAGGCCATAGTGCAATAATGCATCATGCCCTTGGTAATTATGATGCAGCTCCATATGAGATTGAGACACTCCCAAAATGTCGACCCGGCAAGTTACCGTAAAACCTCGCGTAGAAGCCGCGGCATGTATGCGATTCAGACTCAGCTTTCTTTTGATACCAAACATGCCTATATAGGGTGCGGCTTATACGAGAGTTTTTATAAGTATACTAAAGTACCAAATAAACAATTTTCAGACCCCCTCTGCGGCTTATATAATCTATCAAAGTTAGGGTGCGGCTTATACGCGAGTTAGGCTTATACGTGAGGTTTTACGGTACTCACTGTCTGTATTGGTGCGTCAAATGAACTTTTAGCGACATGCCGTCCTTAAAGGGTTAAGTTGAAAAAGACAGCGTTGTAAAGTCCCCCGCACGTGCGGCATACCAATAGCCTGCTGACCACCCTGTTTACCATGCAGTCTGAGGGCTCCCCTGGCGGGTACGGCCGGAACTCCACTTAGCCAGGGTAACCAAGCGCACCCAGCGACTCATCTGGGCCAATCTGCGACAATACACTCCCAGTAGCTACCTCAGCCGCAGCTCACTGAAATAGATGGTCAAAGTGCCCTTACTCCTGAAGAAAATGAACAGAAAATATCCTTTCCTGCATCTTTTCGGGTTTAAAAAAAAAGGAAGAAAATATCCCTTTTCTAAGAGAAATTGAAACAAATCCTTTTTGAAAATCCTGATTTCACAAGTTGGCTTTTAAACATGAAGACTGATGCGCTACTCCCAGCCCTGTTTCCATGGTTTCTGTAGTTTAATAGAGTGTACCCCCTCTGTATGGTAGTCATGGCGACCACTTAGGGCGGGTAACCAAGTGGACTATTGGCTGCTGCGAGGCAATCTGGGAGGATAGACCTCCCTGCAGAGTGGGCAGCCTACAGGGTGGTAGGGCCCCTCACGGAACAAGTCCTTATACATGCATATAAAAGATGGCGCGAGAGAGAGAGGGGGGGGGGGGAGAGAGAAAGGAGGGGGAGAGAAAAAGAGATGGAGAGAGAGATGGAGAGAGAGACAGAGAGAGACGGGAGGAGAGAGAAAGAGAGAGAGAGGGAAGAGAGAAAGAGAAAGAGAGAGAGAGGGGGGAGAGAGGGAAGAGAGAAAGAGAAAGAGAGAGGGGGGAAACATAGAGAGACAGAGGCAGAAAGGGGGAGAGACAGACAGAGAAAGGCAGAGGGAGAGAGACAGAGACAGAGACAGAGAGATAAACCGATATACAGAGAGAGACAGAGGGTGGAAAAAGGGGGAGTGAGGGTGAGAGGCTAGACAGAGTAGAGAACTGAGAGGAAAGCAGAGCAGAGTTCCCTGGCTGCAGGATGAGGTGGTGAGTTCGTTGTGATTCCGTGCACCCTGGTTCTCGTCCCTAGGTCCTGCTACATGTAGTCGGGGTATGAATGCCATTAGACATGGCGGCTCGCCGTGCGTGCTGATGTCGGATCTTAGGGAGTGCTCATTTTGTAACAACAGGGGGGGGGTGGTGGATTTGGGGGGGGTAAACATTTTTGGACCCCTTGACCGGGGGGGGGTAAAAAATGTTGACCCCTCTAGGGGGGGGGGTGAAAAATTCCGCGCGCTCCACGCAAAATCTCACCGCCCCCCCCCCCCGTTGTTAAAAAATGAACACTCGCTAAATGCTCCGGAGCTTAATCTGTAGTGGCTATCCCAGGGAAGTCCTACACAGAGAGAAGAAGTAGAATCACTGTAACTCTCAAATGGGAGTCCAGCCCCGATCACTGAGGTAACTCTCCACAGGACTCCCAATCATTAGGGAGTCTTAGAATAGGGATCATTATAGTTATTATAGAGTCCTGCTAATGTTAGGGAGTTCAGGGGAGAGTTACCTCAGTGATCAAGTCGGGAGTCACAGTGATTCTACTTCTTTTCTCTGTGTAGGGACATGGGTCAGGTATGGCCAATAAGTGCTAAGATGAATTGGTCACTACTGATCACCCTGACAGTATAAACTATGACCTAGGCTGGACGTATAGGGAGCCAGAGTATGACCACCTAGGTTAGGTTCTATAGACTGATTTATTAGACAGTACTGACTAAGTTCCGGAGCCTAAAGGTTATCAGTGTACTGAAGGAGAAGATACATGTACTGCGCGTAAAACTCTTCTGAAATAAGAAAATCCTCATGGTGAGTTACCCCTTATCAACCTGAAATGTCATAACGCTATCATTGCTCAAAGTAATCTCCTCCACTAAGTATTGAATTAGCTAAATGCACTCCCCCCCCCCCAAAAAAAAAACCAGAGAAAAAAAGAAATAGCGCAGACATGGGCTGAATGGTCCTTGTGCCTTTACATGGGTATACCCACAATTTTGACCGTGTTGCTGTGTCGATTTTTAGGAGAAGGACCGTGTCATTGTGTCGATTTTTAGGTATATTAGAACTCAGAGAAAAATCAATATGGGTCGATTTTTATCCCTGATTTTCCTGTGTCCGTCCATTTTTTAAAGGACCTAAAAGGGCTAATTTTTATGTTTGGGGGAGTGTGTGATATCACTTATAGAAACCCTGTAAGCAAGTATACGAGCCCAAGGTTTGATAACCCAGCCATATGTAGAGACAATTACATTACTACTCTTGAAACGGCTCACAGTATCATCCGTAACCATCCTCTGACCCATGCAGCGAAAGTGGTGTATAGCCCGGTATGTGGGGTGGAATTAAATAGATTTAATGGCATCATCTCTGAGGTAAAACACCCCCAACAGAAATTGCTAAATAAATCTATGGAGTTAGTAAACTCATTTATAAATGACTTCACTGAGGGATCAGCTCTTAGAGCCCCATGGATTGCTAGTCATTGCCACTCTGGAAAAGGTAAAGGGCGATTTAGCCATGTGTATCATGCCCTCAGGGACGGCTGCCACTTTGAGACCACGGTGCTCGATGTAATCAGCTCAGAAATACACGAGGCTATGAAGCTAAACATAAACATTGCGCCCCGCTATTGAGTGCATATGTACCAGTCACACCCGACCTGCTATTGGGTAACATATCAGCTGTTCAAATTGTGTTAAACTATGATTGGTATAGGATATATATGTCTACTGTTATATAGTTCGTTATGCCTCTAGATATGATAGTAGTGCTAATAATCGTTGTTATTATGTATCAACTTTAGCATTATTTCTTGACTTTGTTGACTATTATTAATGCTTGATATTACGCAAATTGTCGTGCACTTAATTATGTTCAACTGGTACTATGTATAAGTATTCATAGATACTCGATTCATTAATGTATTATGATCCATATCTCGGTCATTATACATGTATAGCTGGACCATTACTAACACGCTCCTGTGGTTGTGATACGACACTTTTTGTGAGCAAGCTTTAATATTAGCTAGTTCAGACTTAATTGGTTAAATAAATTAACACTTATAACTATTGGTATATGTACTTGTCCATTGTTTATAAATATATGGAGCCCGCAAACCTCCTCTAACAATGACGACACACACATATCACCTAATGAAATCTGATCACCCAATGATGAATTCATCACCATCAAACCATTCTCATATCATCTCACTCATCAAGAACTTATACTTCAGGTATCATGTCTTCTGTGGATTAAATGGCGGTTGATTTTGATAATATGGGCCCCCTATTAGGGCTTAAGATTGTTTGCCATAATGTAAGGAGTCTTAATGACGAGACTTTTACTGAATGGAAGAAACTGCTAATGAAGTTTGATATTGGTATTGTTGTGGAGTCATGGCTAACTCCTGATATTGACTCCGTACTTTCACGAGAAATTGATGGCTTTAACCATGTAAGATTGGACAGAAAGCCCTTTGTTGATAAAGTGGGGGGGGGACTCTTGATATATGTAAGGGATAAATTGGGACTACATTTGGATCAAAATAATTGCATCATATGCGAGGACTATGAAATCCTTACTGCTGATGTTTTGCTACATAAAAAGAAGTATAAGATTGTTGCTTTCTACAACCCGAAAGGCAAGCCTAAGCCTTTAATGGACCATCTAACCCAAATTGTAGCTAATGCAATAGGCAACAATGTGTTTATTATAGCGGGGGATATGAACATCGATCTCTTGAATGGCAAAAGGTGTACTGAAATAACCAAACTGTGTAATGACAATAATTTACAACAAGTTATTGACACGCCTACCCGTGAAGTGGGGGAGTCCTCCAAGCTAATAGATCACATTTATACCAATAGTGAGATAATAGACAGTTTTGGCACCATTAATCTAAATTACAGTGACCACTACCCCATATACATTACATTTAAACATAAAACTATCAAAATTGAAAAGAAAAAAATCCGAGCTAGGTCCTATAAACACTTTAATAAAGTAGATTTTGTTACAAAATTTAAGAATGCTGACTGGACAGGTTTCAACAACTCCCTTCACCCAGACAAACTGTGGTCACTATTATTGAAACATATCCATACAGCCCTGGAGAGCTCTGCCCCCTTGCGGAACATGACGATCCCTGTACATACGGAGGAATGGTTGACACCCAATGTTCTTGAATTAATGAGACAAAGGGATAAATTATTTAGTAGATATCATAGAACTAAGTTAATTATCCATGAGGACTTAGCCAAAGCTAAGCGTAATGAAGTTGAAACAGCCTCATTCTTGAGTAAAAAAAGGGTTATAGACACATTAATTGATAAAAACCACAAAGATCCTAAGGCTTTTTGGGCAGCTATTGAAAAATTGCTACCCAAGAAAGGGAAATCGGTTCTTATCAAGCTCATTGATAATAATACACGTTTGGATATTGAAACAAACGAGGTTGCTAATTATATAAATAATTATTTCTCACAAATAGGGGAGAAGCTTGCGCTGCAACACCCCCCTATTGTGATACCTCCAATGGAAGACGATAAGCCTGAAGATAATGAGTTGTTAGACAACCCCTTTAGTGATAAGGAAATTTTGCAATTTGTCAAGAAAATTGATTGCTCTAAATCATCCAATGTCAAAGATGTGAAGGCTTTTGTATTTAAAATTGCTTTCACTTCTGCTCCTGAAAAACTAACCTTTATATTTAATGAATGTAGAAGAAGAAACTGCTTCCCAACCTTATGGAAGATGGCCACGGTCATGCCGATACCAAAAAAAGGGAACTGTAAGTTAGTTACTAACCTTAGGCCTATAAGTTTATTACCATTGCCTGGTAAACTATTTGAAAAAGTAATGGCTAATAGATTAAGAACTTTCCTGCAAGAAAAAAATATAATGCATTCAGCACAACATGGTTTTAGGCCTGGTAGATCAACATTGACTGGGATTTCGACGTATTTAAATGATATTTATGAAGATATAGATAATAACTTAGAAGTATATAGCCTCTTTTTGGATTATTCCAAGGCTTTTGATACAGTCTCACACCCCCTGTTAATTAATAAATTAAAAAACATTGGACTCACCCAAAATACTTGCAGGTGGTTCTTAAGCTATCTCTCTAGTAGGACACAACGAGTACTAGCAAACAATATTTTTTCACAGGTTAAACCTGTCAAGTATGGCGTCCCTCAAGGCTCCATCTTAGGACCCATATTATTCACATTGTATATAAATGAATTGCCAAATTGCTCTAATATATGTAAGACTGTCCTATATGCTGATGATGCAGCTATGTCGGTCAATAGGGTAGAAGAGCTACAAGCTCTTATTCCTGTAGTCAGTAACTGGTGTAAAAACAATTTACTAACAATTAATAAAGATAAAACAAAATGGATGGTTTTTGGAAAAAATCCCAATATACAAAATTTACAAAATAATGGGATATCTTTAGATGGGCAGGCCTTAGAACAAGTCAAAGAATTTAATTATTTGGGCATAACAGTTGATGATAGATTAACTTTCGAAAAACAGAGAACTAACACCAAAAATAATGCAAATTTTAGGGTCATTCAGATGGCCAAAATTAGGAAATATTTAGATGTTTATGGAGCTTTAAAACTATATAAGAGTAAAGTCCTACCTATATTTGACTATGGTGATATTATCTGGGATAATCGTAAGGGTACTTTTGAAAGGGAAATACAAAATATCCAGAACAAAGCCATGAGAATAATATATAAAGTTAGGTTGGAGGAATTTCCACTGTATTCTACTGTTCAAATGCAGAACATGAGTGGCTGCATTCCCTTGACGCATAGAAGGGACATACATTTACTAACATATGCCTTTGGTATAAGAAATAACCCTATATATATGGATATTAGGCCTAGACCTACTAGGCTTGCCGAAGGTATCAGGTATATTCAAAAGGTAGCAAGAAACCCCTTAGTGCACCAAAGCTTTCATAGAGAGGCCATCAGAAGATGGAACAAGCTGAAGACTGCCTATACCTTAATGGAAAAAAAAGAAGTCTTTAAGACGAATGTCAAAAAGGACTATCCCCTTTGCTATGTAAATGACCATTATTTGGTCATGGTCTAGTACCATTGGAGTCCTGGGCTTGGTTTTAATGTATGTCTGTCGCATATCCCCTGTATAGACGTATAATTGATTTGTTTGTTATATACCACCTCCCTATTCACAAGACATGCTAGCTTGCTAAACTTGACTGTATACTTATACCTGTTCTTTGAATATCGTTATTAATTTGTATCTCATCCTCATCTCATCCCTCATCCAATGACAACAAAGACCAATTTTCATGGGTTTTTTTCTTGTCAAAATGTATGTTATTAAGACGCCATTACACAATTAGTCAGATAGTAAGTATAACCATCAGAAGGCCTGGACAGCATAACGGCATTGCCGAGTCCAGAGGCAGATTATGTATTTACATAATAACTGTACACCTTAATAAAAACACTTTAAAAAAAAAAAAAGGGCTGTGTTGGCGTGTCGAATTTACCCCATGTAGAAGCACATCCTTGGTCAAGAGTATCTAAATAGACTGTATATGGAGATTTCTTACTTGTGGTCCGCCACCCATCAAGGCGACTTCTTAATCATGCCCCCCCCCATCCCATTTCCTCTAATCCCCTTCCCCTTATCTGGTAATAAATAACCCGCCCTCAAGTAAGCTGAACAATATAATGGTCCGGTAACATGTATCCCATAATCACTGCCATGTAAAAACACACTGTAGCTCTGTTATCGGCCCCCGCCAGACCCACGGCGTATAGCACACTGAAAAAGTAAGCTTGTCACCAGACTCATCAAAGTGACTGTCATAGAATAAACGAGTCAAAAGTTGTCTAACCTATCAGGTCACCAGCCCACAAATAGAATCTGGAGCTGGCAAATGTCGGGTTTTGGGCTGGCACATACCAAGTGGGTCTTCTATCTCCAGCTAGAAGACCCGCTTCCTTGTCACTTAGACAAGTTTTTGCCTCGTTTATTTTATGACCGTCACTTTGAAGAGTCTGGAGACAAGTTTATTTTTTGAGTGCAGGGCCTAACCATTACTTAGCAGCATAGTGCATTAATGGGTCTATCCTTTGTAGTCATGATGCATGAATGTAGCCCTGGCCAAGGCTGCATTCGTGCATCATGGTGACACTCGGGATTGATACACTCTCAAAGGGTTGGCTTGATACATCAACGGACGCTTGGTGAGTTACTCGCCAGGGCTGCATTCATGCATCATGACGAGAAAGGCCATGGCACATCAAAGATGATGCGGCTCTCAAAGCATCAACACCTCGTACACTCCATATCCTCGTGTAATGGGTTGATATAAGACACAACCGATAGGAATATAATTATTTTTATTTGCACCCAATTGAGGGAATTCTGACGGGTCAACCTCACAGTCATCGAATCATTGCTCCCTTTGTAAGTTGCTTGCATGTAACCACCCCTTTAAGGATGCCATGATGCCTTAATACATCATGCCCCCGGTCATTATGATGAATGAATGCAGCCCTGGCGAGTAAGCCACCAGCGCTGCATTCAAGCATCATGCCGACCCTACTAGGTTGAGACACTCTTGAAGTGTCGGCATGATGCAGCAATGCAGCCCCGTCGATATTACTCGCTGAGGCTGCATTGGTGACGACACATCTTTTAGGGACGTGCGGTCCTTAAAGGGTTCACATAATGAGTCCCTTGTAAGAAGCACATTGTGCCGTTGTGCCTCCCAGCCCCCCCCCCCCCCACCTCTGGGGTGTCGTCAGTCCCTGTACGTGATGTGGGGACCTGCAGGTCTGGGAGACGTGTCAGGCTATAGGGCAGCTGGCCGTTGATAGCAGCACCACCTGTGCTAAGTTGATAACCTTCAGTACAGGCCCTTGGTCACTAGGTAGAGCAGTCAACCGGGGGTTGTGACATCACAAGGCAGGCCACTATTACTTCTGTCTGAAGTGGTTCCCAGGACTTAGCCCTTCAGTGAGTAGGCCTAGGTACTGAGGGCCAATGCTATTCACATGTCTTCAGGGTAACACAGACTGAAACAATCACTATCCTGACCAAAGGAAGCACCAGGAGTTGAACATGGCCGCACCCATGGCCTGACCGCTAGTGGCCTTATATCACAGGGCTAGCCGTTAAACCTTCCCTGCATGAATGTTTGCATTTAAATAAATTAGATATGCTTAAAGTAACAATTTAGTATATTTAACTTGAGTATCATTTAAAGCCACTTAAATGCCGTATTGACTTTTTCGTGACATTTCCATGGCATAACTAAACTTAACACTGCTTAAACTGTCCCTTTAGGGCATCTTCAATTTGCCTAAATGCAAACCTTTATGCAGTGCCTTTAATGCTGCACGGTGTATTATTGTACTGTGACTATTATCGTCATGATGCATGAATGCAGCCATGGCATCAATGCGTTGACACTTTTACCACCTTACAAAGTTCCCTTGTCCTGTTTGTGAGAAACAGCGTCAAAAGGGAGTCCATGCTGTCTCCAGAATGACTCCCCTAAGGCGGGGAGTCCAGGCAGTCTAACAGAGCATAGATGACTAGGACCTAGGAGAGTCACCTAAGGGAGTCACCTGTCTCCCTGGCTCACATGTATAAGAACCTAGGCTCCCCTAGAGAGGGGAGTAATTCTGGAGGCAACCTGGGCTCGCTTTTGACGCTCTTTCATTTCTCTGTGCAACGAGATTAAAAAAAGACATACAATACAGAGAATCACTTTATCCTGTCTGGATATAAAGAGATATCAGTAAGGACAGACACACAGTAATCCTAGCCGGCTAATACTAAAGGGTAGAACGTTATAAGCCATCTCATACCCCAACCTCACCAATCTGCTCTCCGCTTGACAATTACCCACACAAGTCTTACCATTCAAGCGCAGCATGGCGCTTTTATACATCATGTCCTTTGTCGTGATGCCGCCATGGCTGGATTCAAGTCTCAGGACAACCCTATAGGTTTGGTACACTGCCGAGAAGAATTCAAGAATTAGCACTTGTCCCTTGTCGAACTTTTAAATTTTGGATGGTCCCTTGTCACTTTAAAAAAGCATGTCTTGTCCCTTGTCTTCAGCTCCAGCTTTCCCTTGTCCCTTATCTTTTGGGTTAACAAGAATTGCGGTTGTTGCCGCATAAAAAAATGCCTCAGGCATTTTTATACGTGGCAACAACCGCAATTCTTGCATTCTAAGAAACATAATGTCTACATGGTTGGTATGATTGAAGGAAACCAATTCAAGACACCAAATAAGCAGGGCCGGGAAGGGGTTATCAGGGGGAAGGATGATATTACTTCAAATATGGCATTGGGTCCATGTTAGGGGGTAAGGAAATGTGTGTTGCTAGGCAGATAAACAATTAGAATAGCCGTTGCTAGGCAACCAGCTGTATTAGCATCAAACCAATAGAACCATTGAATTCCTTGGGTCCATATTAGGGGGGGTAGGTATGATTATAATCAACCTCAGGACCATGGAAATGTTTGTTGCTAGGCAGATAAACAATTAGAATAGCCGTTGCTAGGCAACCAGCTGTATTAGCATCAAACTGATAGAACCATTAAATTCCTTGGGTCCATATTAGGGGGGGTAGGTATGATTATAATCAACCTCAGGACCATGGAAATGTGCGTTGCTAGGCAGATAAACAATAAGAATAGCCATTGCTAGGCAACCAGCTGTATTAGCAACAAACCGATAGAACCATTGAATTCCTTGGGTCCATATTAGGGGGGGTAGGTATGATTATAATCAACCTCAGGACCATGGAAATGTGTGTTGCTAGGCAGATAAACAATTAGAATAGCTGTTGCTAGGCAACCAGCTGTATTAGCATCAAACCAATAGAACCATTGAATTCCTTGAGTCCATATTAGGGGGGGTAGGTATGATTATAATCAACCTTAGGACCATGGAAATGTGCGTTGCTAGGCAGTTAAACAATTAGAATAGCCGTTGCTAGGCAACCAGCTGTATTAGCAACAAACCGATAGAACCATTGAATTCCTTGGGTCAATATTAGGGGGGGTAGGTATAATTATAATCAACCTCAGGAACTATCAAAGGTTGATTTATATTATTGTTATCACATCTAGCATAAATTTGTGTTGTGACTCCTTAATCCAAGATGGCGGCACAATCCAAGATGGCGGTGCCCGTTCTGACTTCTGGTAAAGTGCAAACATCATATACCTCGTTCTGGTGGTGCCTGGCGGCACCACCAGGTGGCTACACCACCACTTCGGCATAAAAAACAGGGGTTTGCCGCTTTGTCAAATTTACCCGTCTGGGGCCCTATTCATCAATGCAATGCTTGCAGGTTACTTGTCCATATAGCATGTATACATCATGAAGACAATGAACACGAATGGTGTCGTCCTTAAAGAGTTTGCGTTCAACGACCTTTATAGGATCAGGGGCGTTGTGTTCCTTGAACATACTGTGAGCTATACATACACACTAACATACGAGTCTCCAATACAACTATTTTTATCAGACTTGTTTATGAAGGGTGCAGTGATAATTATTAGCAGAGCCGGCAGGGCGAAGCTGATCATATTGCTACACCCTTCATAGTTGTATTGGGGACGAGTATGTTTGCGGATTTATTATCATTTGGCCGCCCAAAATCGAATCAGAAAGGTGATCTACCCGGTTAGAGTACCAGAGAAGTGGCTCACTAGGTTCCGGGAAGTGTCTGTTTGCCCCAACCCCCTCTAGAGTTACCTCAGCCTTCCTGTCACCTACACTGGACGCCTGTGCCCTAACCCGAGCTGCTCCCCCCCCCCTCCTTCTCCGTGAGCTGCTCCCTGGATCAGGTGGTACTATCAGTTCTTCATCAGATGGATAAGCCCTCTCTACTTCCATTTCAAACGTTAGATGACGAACTAGTGGTATAATAACCATACACTGTTAGGAGTACGTGCTGAGTAAGTGTTAGGAGTAAGTGCTGTAGCTGCACAGTATAATAGGAAGTATTTCTAATTTCCAGTAGGATATAATATTGTAAGTTACATGACACTGTAGTGTAGCTGTCAATCCAAAGACCCAGGGTTCAAATCCAAGTCGGGCTACCAGTGTAACAATTATCTTTCAATTTTCCTCTGCCTTCTAACGTATTTTAAATGTAAATCAACCCATATTTACAATACCAATCCTTCAATTTTTGAATAGGTTCATTAGTGTAATTCAGGTGTATTCCAATAGTAATACATATTGTGCCCAGTGGAGACTCAAACCCAGGAGCTCCTGTGTATGGGGTCACAGTTGGTGAGGGTAGCTGAACAGTATGTAATACTGGAAACCATGCAAATAGATGTCCTTTTAGACTGTAAATCTACAGTATATCTCACTGTGTAGCTACACTAAATGCTGACAGTGTAGGAGGAAACGGAATATCTGTCAACATTTCAGAGCCACTGAATCACTAATGTTATAACGATGAGGAGATCAGAATGGATCCAGAATATGGAAGAAACACACATGGAGGAAAAGATCCTTCTGTTTGTGACAAAGACATGAGGGATGAGAAGAGGTTCACTATTGCCACACCAGGGTAAAGGGAAAGGGACCCGCAATAAGGGTCATCTGTCTCTCCGAGCAGCTCAAAACAAACCTGAGCTGTTCTGTCGGCTGGTCTAACCACTTAAGGGTGGCATAGTGTGTTAATGCATCATGCCCCTGGTCGTCATGATGCATTCATGCAACCCTGGCGAGTACCTATGCATGGTGCATTCAAGCATCATGCTGGTCCTATTGGGTTGAGACACACCAAAAAGGGTTGGTATGATGCACTAATGTCCGGACCAAGTCTGAGAAGTTGACAGGGCATTGCACATGAATTATTTAATTTAAGGACGGCACAGATTTATGACATTTGTTGCCATGATGCATTGCTGTATCATGCTGACATTTTGGGAGTGTATTTCAACCTGCAGGGTCGGCATGATGCATGAATGCAGCCCTGGCGAGTTACTCGCCAGGGCTGCATTCATGCATCATGCCGACCAAGGGCATGATGCATTAAGGCATTAAAGGGTTAAATCAGTCTGCAGCCCTTGCATGGTTAAAGCACTATGCTTCCCTTAGAGGGTCAGTCTTTGAGCAGCTCATGTTTAAGCACTATGTGGCCCTCAGTGGTTTAAATCACCCTTACAGGGTTAAAGCACTCTGCGGCCCTTACAGGGTTAAAGCACTGTGCAGCCCTTACAGGGTTAGTCTTTGAGCAGCTCATGTTTAAGCACTATGTGGCCCTCAGTGGTTTAAATCACCCTTACAGGGTTAAAGCACTCTGCGGCCCTTACAGGGTTAAAGCACTGTGCAGCCCTTACAGGGTTAGTCTTTGAGCAGCTCATGTTTAAGCACTATGTGGCCCTCAGTGGTTTAAATCACCCTTACAGGGTTAAAGCACTCTGCGGCCCTTACAGGGTTAAAGCACTGTGCAGCCCTTACAGGGTTAGTCTTTGAGCAGCTCATGTTTAAGCACTATGTGGCCCTCAGTGGTTTAAATCACCCTTACAGGGTTAAAGCACTCTGCGGCCCTTACAGGGTTAAAGCACTGTGCAGCCCTTACAGGGTTAGTCTTTGAGCAGCTCATGTTTAAGCACTATGTGGCCCTCAGTGGGTTAAATCACCCTTACAGGGTTAAAGCACTCTGCGGCCCTTACAGGGTTAGTCCTGAGCGGCTCAGGTCGGGAGCAGCTCGTTGAGCGGCTCAGGTGGTCACCACATCCATCTTCATCCAGAACCAGATCAAAGCCGGCACAACCACGTGTCTGCTGTCATACCGGGACGCTGACGGGGGAGGGGGGGAAGGGGGGTAGGGGGGGGGGGAGGTAAAGGGGGGGGGCTGCACTGGTATTCTGACCGTAGTCAGTATTAACTCATCTTAGTCTTTCCATTTCTATGAGTATTACCCAGTAGACAAAACACGTTATACAACGTTATATAACGTTTCTCTATATGGCTCCTTGTTGTGTCAAAACGTTATTTTGACGTAGATAATGTATTTTGTTAGCTGGGTAGACTAAGTCATTTTGAGTAAGGCATTAGTTATAATTTGTTTTGCCTCAGTAGTGACCACTGCCCCTATGACTAACCTGTGATAGCCACTAGAGACTAAGGGCTGAGGCATTTAGATGATCAGTGTGATAGGGGCTGGGGCATTAGAGGGAATGAGGGGAGGGAGAGAGTTGTCTGGGCAACCTGTCTGGGCAGTAGGCAGAAGATGAATATGGTAAATAGGTGTAAGGGTGGCAGGAGGTAGAGGGGGAGGGGGGCGGAGGGGGAGGAGGGGGAGGGGGAAGGGGAGGAGGAGGGGAGGCGGAAGAGGGGGGAGGAGGAGGAGAAGGAGGGGAGGAGGAAGGGATGTGGAGGAGGGGAGGAGGAGGAGGAGGGGGGAGAGGAGGGGAGGCGGAGAGAGGAGGAGGGGAGGAGGAGAGAGGAGGAGGGGAGGAGGAGAGAGGAGGAGGGGAGGCGGAGAGAGGAGGAGGGGAGGAGAAGAGAGGAGGAGGGGAGGAGGAGAGAGGAGGAGGGGAGGCGGAGAGAGGAGGAGGGGAAGAGGAGAGAGGAGGAGGGGAGGAGGAGAGAGGAGGAGGGGAAGAGGAGAGAGGAGGAGGGGAGGAGGAGAGAGGCGGAGGAGGAGGAGGAGGAGGAGGAGGAGGAGGAGGAGAGAGGCGGAGGAGGAGGAGGAGGAGGAGGACCAGAGATCGAAGAGGAGGGGAGGAAGATGAGCAGAAGGAGTCCTGAGGGAGGCGAAGGGAAGGACGTGAGGGCGCTGTAGCAGGAGGAGAGCTGGATATGACAGACGGGAGACTAAACGCAAACGTGCAGAAATGGGGTATAAGGGAGGAGAGGACCTGACAGGGGGCGGGGGGGGGGGATGGATTCAAGTTGAGGGGAGGAGACAGGGGAAGGAGCGATATCATATCTGGATATGGGAATGGGAGGTGGACATTGCTATAGGAGTGCAGAGGGAGTTGTTTTTGTTGTTGTTTTACTTTGTCTTACTTTGCTTGTGTAGGTTGTGCGGTCAGTGAGAGGCATTGTGGGAGGGGGGAGTGTCGGGTGGGATAGCGGGATAACAGGATAGCTGGTTCGGGTTGGAGGGTGGGTGGCGGCGGGGGGGGGGGGGGTGTATAGGGTAGCAGGGGCTGTGCTCACCTGTCAGTTACCTGGTACAGGCAGATCACGGAACAGCTCAGGTTGGGTGGAGCAGCTCAGGGAGGTGGGAGAGGAGGAGGGGAGGAGAGGGAGAGAGGGGTGGGAGGAGAGGGGAGCGATGGGGAGGAGAGCGGAGGCGAAAGGAAGGAAAGAAGGCAGGGGTATGAGGGCAGGGAGGGGGAGGAAGGGGAGAGAAGTGGAGCAGCTCAGGAAGATGGGAGGGCAGGAGGGGGAGGAGAGGGTAGTAGTGAAGAGGGGGAGGAGGGGGAGGAGGGGGAGGAGGGGGAGGAGGGGGAGGGAGGGGTGGAGGGGAGCAGAGGAGGAAGGAAAAGGGGAAGAGGGAGGAGGGCAGGAGTGAGGAAGGTAGTGGAGGGAAGGAGGGGAGGGGAGCACGAGAGGAGGCAAGGGAGGGGAGGGGGGAGGGGTGAGGGGCGAGAACCAGGGAAGCAGGGAAGGCAGGTGAGAGGAGGGGAGGTGAGAGGAGAGAAGAGCGAGAGAGGTAGCCCTCAATGTGGGTGACTTGTCAGATGAGGGAGGGGTTCCAGTTGAGGGCATAGAGGCAGTGAGCAGCATAGCAGGGGTCGGGTCTCGGGTAGCCGGGGGTATGCTGACGTGTCACTTACCTGGTCAGCTGTAGGTGTGTGTGTGTGTGTTATCGGGGGGCAGTGGCGTAGGAAAAAGGGGGGCCAGGGGAGCCCGGGCCCCCCTAATCACTGAGGAGGGGGGGCCTGAATATGTTTGGGCCCCCCAAAAAAATTTGTCAAGACCTGTAATATCATGCACATAATTTCCAATCCTTAACTCTGCTGCAAATGGAAAAGTGGGGGCAGAGGGGGCTGACCCCACAAATCAGACCTAAAGGGGACTCAAATACTACTTTTCCATACAATCTAATATATACATGTATATGATACATCAAACATAAAAACCGGTACTTTAAGTTGGTTGGAGTGGGCCCCCTTGGGCCCCCCAATGACGATTTGCTTCCTACGCCTCTGGGGGTGGGGGGGGGGGTGGCTGTATAAGGTATCAGGGGCTGGTCAGAGGGAGGGGGTGGGTTGTTGGGTATAGGATAGCAGGGACTGTGTTGTTGTGTGTGTGAGGGGTGTTGGGTATAGGATAGCAGGGACTGTGTTGCTGTGAGGTAGGGGGGGGGGGTATAGGCTGACCTGTCAGATACCTGGACCGCTGACAGTCATGCCACACTGTGCACAAATACCGCCCTGTCAGCTGACGTCACCCGACACGTGACGTAAACTAACACGTGACCTGCGCCGCCACCCTCCTCCATAACTGTCATACACACCCGCTAACCCTTTAAGGAGCGCAGGGTGCTTTAATGTGCCACGTCCTTGGTTGGCATGATGCTTGAATACAGCCCTGGTGAGTAGCTCGCCATGACTGCATTCAAGCATCACCCTGTGTTAATTGACACACAATTAAAAGGGTCGGTGTGATGCATTAATGCAGCCATAGGAAGTGGACCTGCTAGGGCTGCATTAACGCATCGGGCATAATGCATCAAAGATCTATGCGGCCCTAACAGGTTTAACCCTTTAGGGATGTCATGATATATCATGGTCATCTGTCGTCATGATACACTAATACAGCACCAGCGTCATAGCATCATATCGACCCTACGGGAGTGTATCAACCCAGTAGGGATGGTATGATGCGTGAATGCAGCATTGGTGAGTTACTTAGCAGCGCTGCATCATGCCCACACAATGGCATAGTGCACTAAAGCACCTTCCTTCCCTTGAAGGTTTTAACTAGCGCTATAACAGATAGGGTATGAATATTCCTGGTGGGTCGGTCTGTGGCCTGTATAGTTGATGACTAAGCACTTCTCCACACCATATTCTAAAGTTCATAATATCAAAGTCAAGTATAAAAATGCCACGTTATAAACCGTATAGCTACCAGTGCTATAAAGCTAGAGTGAGGATTGTTTGATATATCTTCGTCAAATCATGAAAATTATGATCTAAGGGTCTAAAAGTTGTTCTTCAATTCATCTCATGGGTCTAAAAGTTGTTCTTCAATTCATCTCATGGGTCTAAAAGTTGTTCTTCAATTCATCTCATGGGTCTAAAAGTTGTTCTTCAATTCATCTCATGGGTCTAAAAGTTGTTCTTCAATTCATCTCATGGGTCTAAAAGTTGGTCTACAATTTATCTCACAGCCCAACACTTAGACTCTAAAGAGTAGTGACTCAATTTGAGCCTAAAGTCGGTGCCAAAGTGCTACAAATCAATGGCTGAGACCCAGTCCCCTCTCTACACACTTACCCTGTATCCTTCAAATAGTCCCAGACACAAACCCCTACTTCCTCTACTTCTACCCTGCAGCTGCTATGTACACAGCAGACACCAACCCCTACCTCCTCTACTTCTACCCTGCAGCTGCTATGTACACAGCAGACACCAACCCCTACTTGCTCTACTTCTACCCTGCAGCTGCTATGTACACAGCAGACACAAACCCCTACTTCCTCTACTTCTACCCTGCAGCTGCTATGTACACAGCAGACACCAACCCCTACTTCCTCTACTTCTACCCTGCAGCTGCTATGTACACAGCAGACACCAACCCCTACTTCCTCTACTTCTACCCTGCAGCTGCTATGTACACAGCAGACACCAACCCCTACTTCCTATACTTCTACCCTGCAGCTGCTATGTACACAGCAGACACCAACCCCTACTTCCTCTACTTCTACCCTGCAGCTGCTATGTACACAGCAGACACCAACCCCTACTTCCTCTACTTCTACCCTGCAGCTGCTATGTACACAGCAGACACCAACCCCTACTTCCTATACTTCTACCCTGCAGCTGCTATGTACACAGCAGACACCAACCCCTACTTCCTATACTTCTACCCTGCAGCTGCTATGTACACAGCAGATACAAACCCCTACCTCCTATACTTCTACCCTGCAGCTGCTATGTACACAGAGCAAGGTCTACTGCTGATGTCTTACCAACTACTTACATGTGTTACCTGGGAATCACTTAGAAAGATACTTCAAGTGTGTAAAGACCCCGATTATATTACTTTAAGGTCGACTTGATAAAGTAATACATTATCTTGTCCCAATTCTATGATATTTCACCAGAACCTCCACCCATACCTATTTGTCTGTTTTCACCACCCTACCTACACAGCCCAAAACACCCTCTTACCCTAAATGTGTGCAGTACAGGGGTGTGACTCTCCACCAACCCCAGCCTCTACTCCCATACATGTACTGGGGTGTGTAATTGATAGCTTTAATTGTCCTAGACCAATCCAGCCTGTGATCGCCCCCCGTTGTCCGCCGCATTCTACTGCTGCTGTTATAGAGTCCAACCCTGCCTCCCTGCTACCCTCACTGCTACCCTCACTGCTACCCTCACATTCTCAGATCAATCTTCTTCTAAGGGTTGTTCTGATAGGTAAGCTTTGTTCACTACCGCCTGCGCTCATATAGTTAGGAATTATAGACGCATAGTTAGATTCTGTCCATGCAGTTAAGGTCTGCTTCCAATTGAATATTACTAGGTTTTCATATCAATATATTTAATTAGAAACTTTTTTTACCTAGCCTATTTACGATTCAATGGAGCATTGAATACGCAAAGGAAAGGAAGGCAAACCTGTGTTCAGGATAGGATGTACTCAGAGAAGCGTTTCTTCTCTGTAAATCAGTGAGGAATCTTTAAACTGTCATGTCAAACAAAGGTTCTGCTTGGAGAGCTAGTTTATTCTTCCGCTCCATCTACCCCCATGTTTCATGTCAGCTACAAATATAACCCTTTAAGGACCACATAATGTCTCAAAGTTTCATCTTTAATTGCCATCATGATGCACCAACACAGTGTCGGTAAGATACTCAACAGCACTGCGCTGTACATCATGCCAACCCCTTAGGATGGGCAGATGCAGCCCTGGCGAGTAGACTCGCTAAGGCTGCATTGGTGCATCAAGAAAAGTGCGGCGGCATTGAAGGGCTTTGCTGGCCATTAATGGTTATATAACCTTTTAAGGTCGGATGACATTTCAATTGACGTCATGATGCACCAATGCAGCCCCGGCGAGTAACTCGCCGGTGCTGCATTGGTGCAGCCCTCCATGAGTGTCTTAACCCGGTAGGGTCGGCATGATGCTTGAATGCAGCCCTGCGAGTTACTCGCCAGGGCTGCATTCATGCACCATGACAACCAAGGGCATGATGCATTAAAGCGCTTTGCTGGCCATACATGGTTATATATGGGGCACGAGGCGGGTTGTGTGTGTTGTGCCCAGTCAGGGGTGAATGTGATTAGACACACCCCAGCTTACACTGAGTGAGTGTTGTCTTATTTCTGAGATTTGATGTGGAATCTGTGAGGTTTTGACGCGGCACGTGTTGATAGTGCTATCAGGTTATCGTTTATTGAAGGCCTCGTTAAATTATCTGATTGCGTTTATGGATTCGCTCGTGCTAAACGATTTGCAGAAAGCGGTCTGACTCCATTCCTTGTGAACACACTCCCGATACAATAACTGTTGCCCCATCTCCTCTCTCATTGCCCCTTCTCTTCCCCCCATTCTTCCCCCTGCTTCTCTCGATGCCTATTTTGTCTCTATTTCTACTTCCAAAAATGGTTCCCATGACTATTTTCAATTTCTAATACCAAAAGCATGGCTGAGACTTCTGCAATTCAAAGAATCTATTCTCTAGCTTAGATGTTCCCTAAAATATTCATTAAAAAAAGTTTAATATCTGAATATATGAGTATGCCTAAAAGTATGGCGTAGGAATATGTTGGGGGTGATCTGCCGTCTTTAAGCAGAGATGAAAGTGGTGCCGGTAGTAACACATGAACACCATGCTAGGAGAGTGGGCCTCTAACTCTACCCCAATTAATCAATACCTAGTCAGACCTTGCCCCTTTTTCCTCGCGGTTCGTTAACTCAGAACCCCGCTCTGTACTACATTGGTTCGCGTGCTGACATTTCGCTCTTAATCCACTCGATATAAAAGTGAGAAATAATACTCCAGTAATTGCAGATTGGAGAGTAAAACAAAAACGGTCCAACATTTGCAATCGATCGCTCCCCGATAGCTTACAATTTGAAATAGGATCCGAGGAGTGAGATTTTCCCATATTGGGGGTAGGGAGGAGTTAGATGAATTGTGATTGATTACTAGTTAACATGGGTTAGATTCAAACAGATTATAATTAACATCGAGACCTGGTCTAATATTTACCCACCATATTGGGGTGGTCGGCAGTGGTTTAGTACTTAACCCTTTAAGGGCCGTATAGTGCATTAATGCGTCATTTGTCGTCATGATGAATCTACTTGCTAGGGTGCATTCATGCACCATGCCGACCCTATGAGGTTGGGACACTCTGGAAGGGTCGTCATGATGCACCAATGCAGCACCGGCAAGTCACTCCCCAGGGCTGCAATCATCCATCATGACGGCAAATAACAAACGGCATCATGCATCAAGAATTAGTCCAACTACCACAGACAAGATACACGATACATTAACTCTCTAAGTGTTGCTTAATGACTCAATGTTTCATCTTTACTTGCATTTGTCCGCCATTAAGTACCATGCAATGCAGTGTTGGCGAGTAACTCACCAGCGCATCAGTGCTATGAAAATGCGAGTTACCCGCCAGTTCTGCGTGATAACGGCATAGTATATGTCTGCTGTCTTTAAGCTATAAAAGCAGCCAACATAAACGTACACACATCGCCATCAATTCCTCAGCCAACATGAACACTTGTTTAGCCTAGTCCAGTTTGCCTCTGTGGAACACATGAGAATATCAAACCCTTTAAGGGCCGCACACTGCTTAAATGTGACAATCCCTACGTCTTTATGATGCATGAATGCAGCTATTCATGCATAATGACAATCCTTCGCGAATATCAACCCTGTGATTGATCGCCTTGATGCTTGAATATAGCACATTGCTGCATTCAAGCATCATGAGGACAAAGGGCATACTGTATCAAAACACTATGGTGCCCCAGAAGAGTTCAAACAACTAAGGGAGTGCTCATTTTTTAACAACAGGGGGGGGGGGTTGGTGGATTTTCGCGCAAGCGGGTTGAAATTTTGTTGTTCCCCCCCTCAGGCAAGTTGAAATTGAGCGCAGCCGACCCCTTTAAGCTATAGTAACGTGCAGGCTTTTTCGCTAACAAGGGGTGCAATTTTTTTGGTCCCAAAAGATCCCCCCCCCCCAAATCCACCAACCCCCCTCCCCCGCCCTGTTGTTAAGAAATGACCACTCCCTAACAAGAATGCTGTAGAAGTCTAGTTCCTGTATGGGACACATGAGACTATCTAATTACCTCTTTATACAGATTGGAGTGGCGCAGTGTGATGGTTGTATGAGGCAGTGTGACCATCTCTGTGCTGTGCTGACCATTTACTAGATTACTTCCTCAATCCATTAACCCAGATGTATTAATTAATATACTACTATCTGTACCGGCACTTACTGCTTAATACTCAGTCAGCACTTCTTAACTCTTTAAAGACGGCATAGTGCATTAATGCATCATGCCTTGGTCGTCATGATGCATGAATGCAGCCCTGACGAGTAACTTGCCAGTGCTGCATTAAGACAAATGTCATCTTTTAGTGACATCCGTTCTTAAAGGGTCTCATCCGGGGGCCCAGGGTAAGTCCATATATTGCACCTCAATCTGTAATTTCTGAAAATAATGAGTATCATTTGAAGTATTTGCAATGTATTTGCAATTTAGCTGATGAGTTACTCCTATCTGGGTTTCTATTGGCAGCCCTGGACAATGCTTGCCATAAAGCTCATACATTTAAGGCCCGTTTCTACACAGTGCTCTCTGGGCTGTAGTTTATACGATGCTGTATATATATGTATCCATTGATGTATTTTGAGGCCCTAAAGGTACTTGACAAAATGGTTTAAAGGTCCACGAGGATACCGATTGGGGGTTTTAACATGGCAGCAATAGATAAACCATACATTTAACACTTCAAGCACCTCAGTAGCTTTCCCACTATGTAAAGTGTTTTATTAAGACCTCCTATAGCATTTTGTGGCCTTTAAAGGCACAGAGGGTATTTAAGCAGTCTATACAAAAACTTTTTCACCATTCAGGACATTCGGTCCTGCAGAAATATCTTTTTGCAGGCCCGGGCATTGGTGTATTATTTAAGAGTTAAATATAAAGCAAGTGTTTATACTGATATTCATCAATGAAAAGGGTTCCTTTATATGTTATAATGATATTCATCATTTTTATATTCAAATTACTGAAGAACATTTCAGAAAATATTCAAGCTTTCTGTTTCACACAGTAGAAACCTTAATAATGGTCGGATATACAAGCCGTAAAAAATGGCATGTTGGCAAGGATCTCTAGATTACAGCCTGCCATTTGGGCCGGCAGTACCACCCTTTCTGCCGGACCGGCAGACATTTTGCCGGCTATAGCCGGTGTCCGGCAGGATTTCGTATAGACTGCTTAAGGGGGTTGAGCCAGACGCTGGTATCTGACTGCAGCTGGCGGCAAGAGGCAGTAGCAGCAGGATTGGTTTTCCCACAGCCCACTAGGGGACGCTGCTGAGCACGGCGCTGCTGCTACTGCCCCCTGGTGTGACACAGGTGAACTACAACAGGAGCAGCTCACCCAGGAGGCTAAACTGCTCAGGTTGGATGGAACTCTGAGAATATAAATTGCAACAACTTTCCATGATGTATCTCTGGATAAGTCACCGTTCATTGGAACACAGCGGTATGGCTCCATCCCAATTACACTTCATTCTCAATCCCAAAACTATGATCACTTACCACTCAACTTTTTGACATAAGTGCATAACCTCTTAAGATTTGGAAAAAACATAATTACGAGCAATTCACCTCTTATACTATAAGTATTTGATTGATAGATATACTGGCGAGTGTATGTGAATAGTGAATAGATCTCTATGTACCACAGTGGTTGATACATTTTAATCTATGAGTGGTTAATACATGATATGGTCAGCTTCACCTTAAACCCCATGCCAGGAGAAAAGCGAGTGAGGGGGTTTCTCCCCTTGGTTTTGGGTGGATATACATGTAATTTTAGGTTCATCCAGAAAATCCGATTTGCTAATACCTTACCATTATTTGCTGAAAAACATTCACCGACATACAAGTAGACAATTTTATTGGCTAGGTATATGTGGATGGGCTTGTATGAAAGTCTTGTATTTCTTGAGATGTAATGATTTCAAAGACAAAATATAGCCTGAATAAGGTACATTTTAATGTGGACCCCTCCCCAGCTCAAATGTAAAAGATACTGCACTGGGAGAACTCCCCTTGGAAGTGCAGACCGGCGGCGGCCCTTATCTCTATCTGCGGTCCTTATCTCTACAGAGATAAGGGCAGGAGGCCGACCTGAGGGCTGCACTAAGCAATGGAAGATTTCCCCTTGCTGGAAAAAATCCCGCTGTAGGCTGATATACCTACAATGGCAAATGTCCCAGATTGTCCAGGCCTGTTCATTATTCATATGTAATCACTAAGCAGTAAGCACTAAGCGTAACCCTACCATGTACGCATTGCGACATTGTCTTCCTTGAGTCCTGCCCCTGCTGTAGGCTTTGGACATGGTGTTGGACCATAACACAGACACGGACACCTGGATTGATGGCCTCCTTAGTGGGAGGGATGGTCGAATTCAGAGCCTCAAAATCAATTGAATTTCATAGAATTTTAACCCTTTAAGGCTAGCATAGTGCTTTATTGCACCCTGCCATTTTTGTCGGCACGATGCATGAATGCAGCCATGGTGAGTAACTCGCCAGGGCTGCATTCATGCATCGTGCCAATCCTACAGGAGTGATATGATTCCGAAGGGTCCCGAAGATACTTTCTGGCACTACATCGATGCATTAAGTGTTACTTTTAGGCATCATGCCATCTTTAAAGGGTTATGGGGATCACACAGAATAAAAGGATCGCCTCTCTGACAAATAACCTGTAAGGGGATGAGGACTAACATGATCACGCGGCAGCCTTTGATCTGATCTATTTGAGGTAACGGGTTTGACAGGGCCGGGAGGTTTCTTACGTTTGGTGATTTCACTTGGGGAATGAGGGAAGGGGTAACGACCATCTGTCTGGGTTGGCGGAAGACTATTTGCGATCTCGTTATGCTTTATTTGCCGTTGTTGTTATCCATTCTGATATATTCTGATTCTCATCTTTATTGCCAAATGGCTCTTGATACCATAACATTACTACTTCATTTGACTCTTCTTCGTAATCCCCTTTTTAATTCAACCTATCTGTCTTTCTTTTCTTGTTTGCCTCCTTCTTTTCTTGTTTTTCTGGGGGTTGCGTGTAGGTAAAAAGTAGTTTTCACCTAGATACACTGGGAATCCAACCCAGATGTCTTGCATCGATTTCCAGCATGCTAACCATTACACCACGGACCTCCCTGTCCACCTACACACATCCCACTTTACTGGATTAATACGGCAGGGGCGCAGTGATTACCCCAGTGTTTCACCCCTTCAAGCTTAACCACCAGGGCATGGAAATTACTAAGCCCCTGCACTTGCTCCCTTTGTTTCTTCGTTTTCTCCTTCTGTGCGTAAAAGCAAGTATGTGCTCCTATGTATCTACTCCAGTCAATATTCCCCTTTTCTCTTCACATATCTAACCTTCAATCATTTTTTTCTCTTCCGCAGGAGAAGCAGAATATGAAGCACTCGGAGATCATGAAGATGACCACGTCGACCTTGACCTCGAGTCCCAAGGTGGACACGTGGCGGAGTGACCTGTCTGACCTTGACTTTGACGACCAGGTGGAGAAGGTCACGGGCGCCATAGAGCTGTTTGACAGCAACCTGATGGGCGGGACGCACCTCAAGGAGGAGGACTTCGCCGATAACCTGGAGGAGAGATTACAGGTCAGTAGGTCAAGGTCATACATATGTAGGCCAAGGTCAAATATGGTAATGTCAACAGGTCAGGCTTATATTGGATATGGCTATATGCTATAGGCTCGTCCTCGATGAGGGTAGACTGATGATAACCTGGAGAAGAGACTACTGGTCAGTAGGTCAAGGTCATTCCTATGTAGGTCAAGGTCAAAACAGTCAAGGTCGGTAGTTTTAGGTCATTCACATGTTGGTTCCTATTGTGAACCACCTGACTAAGATATCTTCTTTGATATGATGGGCCACTTATTAGCCTCAATGGGAATTTAGATATCTGCTGAAGGGAACAAAAATAATCATATGGTCAGCGTAGTAAGTTACTCACCGGCGTTGCATTCAGAGGAAGTATATTAAAGCACTATGCAGCCCTTACATGTTGAAGTCCTAGTTTCAGGACGTGATGAGTTGTTATAAGCAAATGATCCGTGACACTCATCTGTGCGGGAAAAGAATTTGGAGAAGCCACCAGATCGGCCTTGTCAGATTTAATATGACAGTCGTGACGGCGTGGGGAATGAGCCAGCATATTTATGGTCCTGAAATAGCGTTAATTTGATTGCTTTTTACTTGTACTTCTGATTGGAAGTTTGAAGAAGTATTCCCATGGTTTCCCTACCTCTATTTACTAAGTGTGTACCTTCCAAATACTGGTAATGCCGCTGGCAGAGTGCCGGAGTGTAGGATCTTTCCGTCCATTTCCACCAGGTGGCGCCATGGTACCCGAGCAGCTCCATGAGGGCCTACTAACGACCCCAAATCTTACCGCACGTACCCTATGGAGAGTTCATTTATTAGTTACAGGGCGGGGGGAGGCGTAAAACATTATGCCCCTTTTTAGCAAAAAGGCTGCGCGTTACTATAGCTCAAAACGGGGTATCCAAGACAGTGCGCAGATACCTATGTACTAGATGCACTACTTTTACCACAGACTATGTGTCATAACAGACCTGTTGTTTTCCCCTATATGAGACGCACAGTGAGATGGCACGCCTCCAACCACATATACACTATGTACTAGATAGATTCCCTGTACTACGTATTATAGTATTGTATGTACTAGATAACCTCCATTTACCTCACTCTATGTGTTATAATGTTGTAGGAGACACATTCAGAGATGGCGCGCCTCCAGCCGCAGATAAACCTCATCCTGGAGACTTAAGAGAGGCAGGCAGAGACCATACAACACTAGTACAATGTACTAGATACACTACATGTACCATACACTATGTGTTATAATTGACCTGTTTTATTCCCCTGTAGGAGACCCATTCAGAGATGGCGCGCCTCCAGCCGCAGATAAACCTGATCCTGGAGGCGGGAGAGCGGCAGGTAGAGACCATACAACACACGGACCCTGACAAGGCACAGCGGGTCAGGACCAAGATGGAGCAACTCAAGGTGAGCATCAACCCCTTAAGGGCCACATTTTAAGGTCTGCAAAGTGCTTTTTTTTTTAATTTACCGGATTATTTTTGGGATGTCGGACTTAATATGATGACATGAGCTCCTTAAAACGATTGGAAGCATGTAAATATTCAAATTAGAACAGAATAAATGATAGTGAGAGCTAGGCATATACCCTCAAAAACATTATATCTGCATAAAATTCGGTTTGAATTTTTATATATATAGAGGCGATTCCAATCAGAAACAAACGGCTCAGGCTCCATAGGGGTGATGGACTAAATAGAGAGAATCCATGAAATCTAAGGTTTGAAACAATTTCTGAGCAAACTTCCTAATATGTGACCCATTTTAAAAAAAACATACCACACAACACTATATCCCAAACCCTTCTCCTCCTTCCAGACGCGCTGGAACACGGTTAACATCAGCGCGGTGGAGCAGCGGACCCAGATGCAGGCACTCATGCCGCGCTGGCAGCAGTACCGGACGGAGACGGAGGAACTAGCGAGGTGGTTAGACCATATCGAGGTACAGATACAGCAGGCAGAACAGGACGAGGCCAAGCGCAAGGTGAGTGTACACAAGTCTACGACGAGTTGATGATTATTTATGTACCATGTGTGTGTAGGTTTGTTGTAGAGATTATGTATTCTGGGGGAGACATGAACGCCTTTTTTCCAGCGCTGAAGTCATACTCGGTATTAAAAACCCAGACCTGTAGTTTAACAACATCAAAGGAAGACTATGAATAAGATATGGCGTATTCTTGAATTTCAGGTTTATTGAATGAAAGGAGTGTATATACCTACTCACAGTTTTATTTTATGCATCTTCAAGCACCTCGGTAAAGTTGCTGAAGTCTGGAAACTTTAATGTGGTACTTGATAGTTCTTAAAGTCCAAACGTTCTGAAGACAATTAGGTAGTGGTTTATGGACTAGAATATGGCCACTTTTTACAAACAAAGAAGAGCACGATCCTAAGCAATGTTGTCTTTTACTGATGGAGTCTGAAGCACTTTTATTATACCTAGCATATGACATCGCTATTCCTACAACATAGCAGCGGCGGATTAACTACGTGTGTAATATACACTTCTGTATTGCGACATGTGCGATACGGAAAATGGTGCGTAAACAGACAGGGTGGTGCGCAAAACAGGGCAACTCGCAAATGGGTATTTTGGGATATCTATCGTAAAATCTTTCATTATATCTATCGTAATCAATCGTAATCTTCCTGATGTCATATGCTAGGTATAATAAAACAATAAAAGAACTCGTAAAAATACAACTGGATGCACGACGACTTGTTTGGGTGTCGGTATCGCACGGAGTGCACTCCTGCTGTGAGCACCGAGCGATACGGACACCCAAACACGTCGTCGTACATCCAGTTGTATTTCTACTCGTTCATTTTTATGTTAATACCTTGTGTACCATGTGTACCGTGTTGTATCCCTATATTCCTGCCGTAAAGTATTGCCGTTGTATTTTAAGTCAACAATTTATTGGTGGTTTATCCAAACCACATGGATGCTGTGTTGTACCATAACTTTGTATGCACCTGCATAAATCTGCATACAATATTACTTTGGCTAGCGTCCCAGTCGTTCCATCAGACCTATCATCTCTCCATTGTTCTTAGTAGAACCAATGCCATAAAGGACTGGTGCCACTGGATACAGTCTGAGGAAATTTAATTTGATTTCACTGCGATCTTCTCACTAGAAGTGATCATCTTTATCAGAATGATATCCTGAAATGTCTAAAGCTAGCAGAGGGAAATGTATAGAACAAAAGATGAACGCACGAAAATGTACTAGTAATAAACACACATACGCAGTATGAGTTTCTAATTTGAAATGTATGAAAATCGGTTGACATTCTTACCCCTGAAACTGACATGAAGTTGCCTGAACTGAGAGAAAGGTGCCACAGTGAAGCGTCTGTCATAGCCCGGTTGTACCGTTGTACCGTTAGGTGGGGCTGCCTTTAGTACAGGGCATTTAGCAATTGGTTTATGGCAGATTATAGAATCTAATAACACATAACCAAATGTGATTCATGAATACCGTCCTGCGGTGGTATTATGTTGAGGCACAGATTGCATTAAAGTACCTAACATACTTAGTGTGACATCAGCTTCGGCTTCAATGTGGGAAATATGCCTGATAGTCACCAACCAAGGCCAAAAAAAAAGAGGTTTGTTTCAGGTAACATGGCAAGAAAATGTAGGGTCGGTAGGTCGGATTCTTTTTTTTTTTTTACTTTTTTTTTTTAAACATGAAAGTACTACCCAGCTGCTCCGAAGACCCTAAAATTTACCAAAAATGGGTAAAAATATGAAAATTTCTTCAAAATTGCATAAGAAAACGTAGGGTCGGCCCTGTTTTGATAGGGTCGGTCGGGTGACCTGAAACAAACCGTGTTTTTTTTTGGCCCAATCTCTGGGTGGCTTCCCGTACATAGGTCTACATTGCTCACCCTTTAAGGGCCGCATAGTGCTTTAATGCGCTGTGCACTTTGTCGTCATGATGCATGAATGCAGCCCTGATGAGCAACTCACCAGCACTGCATTCATGCATCATGACAACCTTATGAGGTTAGAACACTCCTGAAGGGTCGGCATGATGCACCAATGCAGCAACGGCAAGTGAATCGCTGGGGCTGAATTGGTGCATCACAATAACAAAAGTCATCTTTTAGTGACATCCATCCTTAAATGGTTAAAGGGTCAGAGAGTTTCTATCCCAGTGCTAAGGATTTTGGTGTCACCACCGACTGGAATGTGGTGCTTAGCAGCTGAGTACAACAATTGCAGTTGCAATAACAATCCACAACAAGTCTCTAATTGCCAATTTTGGAGGCTGATGAGAGAGGCCGACCCAGGAATGTGGTCCGGTTTACACCGGCATAGGGTAACCTCAGGAGGTCTGACAGATCAAAGTATCAGTGGACAAATCTTACAGTACAGGACAATGAGTAAGCCCCAATGTAGGTACTCTCGTTCCCAAATCCTTCTGAAGGAAGGCTCTGGTAACTGCCAAATGTTGGGATTTTGCTGGGTCTAGGCAACCCCTGCTGGCAGGCTGGAACCAGCAAACAGGAACAGGAAATGGAACCAGAAAGGCTGATGGTAAAACTACCAAAAACTACCATCATACATTCTGGTTCCATTTCCGGTTCCTGTTCGCTAGTTCCAGCGTACCAGCAGGGGTTGCCCAGACCCAGCAAAATCCAAAGTTCAAGGTCATTTGGCTGTTACCAGAGCCTTCCTTTGGAAGGATTTGGGAACGAGAGTACAATGTAGGGTGCTTAGGTGAACTCGTTGCAACGTAAGAAACGAGTTACAAATACTCTAGATTCAAGACAGAATTTATGGGTGCTCGGGAATACTTATATTTCTTCATCCAGAGATATTTCTTATCTAAACCATGCTATGGTACAGCAGGGTACATCCTTGACACACAATCATCTGAAGAGATTCCCAGTAAAGATCTTTCTTTGCTGAGAAATAACATTTTCTCCCTAAACCCCCTATACCGTATTCGACGTAATAAGCGCCCTGGGCGCTTAAAATATTATTTTAAGTGAAAAAAATCAGCCTCAAATATTTATTCTAATAAGCGCCCCCCATGGTTGTCATATACAGACCTCAGTGGCCTCTAGAAGGCTTCTTACACCCGTATTACTTCACACTTGGCTTGGCCTCAACACCTGCACAGGTGTGAAGTGCTCCATGTTACACACAGGTGGGAAAATCAGTAACATAATTGCAGAAACACATTAAAAGATCAGGGGAAAAATCTGAAAAAGGGGGGGGGCATTCCCTGTCTTGCTTCTAGGGTATTTGTCACACGTGTTCTATAAAGTATCGGGTTAACTTAGGCTCCCCATACAATCTAACAGCAACCTCTCGCTTAAATCGACAAGGGGTTTTAATAAGATGTAAATGAGATGCATAATTAGAGCCGTTAGCGCCAACAGGCAGCTGCTGGCTGACGTACTGCGATTTATTATACCTAGCATATGATACGCCTATTCCTACAGCGTAGGAGCGGCGGACAGGCTACGTGTGTGATACAGACCTCTGTATCACAATGTGTGCGATACGGAAAAGTCGACCATCGCCATCTCTCTCTCTCATGCAACCTTATAGGGGCGAAATACTCCCCAATATTGACAGATATTGATAGATGTTGAGCAATACAGGTCGTCTTTATCGTAGTGTACAAAAAAAGAACGAGTAAAGATACAACTGGTTGTACGACGACTTGTTTGGGTCGCCGCATCGCACGGTGTGCACTCCTGTTGCAGTTGTGCGCAGCGTGCGATACGGCGACCCAAACTCGTCGTCGTACATCCAGTTGTATCCTTACTGGTTCATTTTTATGTTAACATTGACACTCTCAGGGTCGTATGCCCTTGGCCGCCATGATGCATGAATACAGCCTTGGCAAATAACTCGCCGCTGCTGCATTGGTGCATCATGTCGACCCTTTGGGAGTTATCAGCCAGTGGGATTAGCAGGAAGCTTGAATGCAGCACTGGCGAGTTTCTCAACAGGGCTGCATTCATGTATCATACTAACCAAAGGCATGATGCATTAATGCAATGTGCAACCCTTAAAGGGCTAACAATCGATGGAGTTTATAGATAAAGGAGAATAAATGCTGGAGTGAATTATGAGTTCATTGGCCTCAGAGAAATGGGGAAATGGGTGACAGAAAAAGCCCTGTTACAGTCATTTGTCAGTTCAACAGGCGTGCAGACTAGGAGCACCTTGTATTAATTTGTGCGTCAATAGGATGAGTAAGACAAATACCCTGGATTGAGGACAGGAAGCCATGGTGCGGTACACATTAAGGGAGTGGTCATTTTTTAACAACAGGGGGGGGGGGGTTGGTGGATTTTCGCCCGAGTGGGTCGACATTTTTTGGGTCCCCCCCGCGGGAGGGGTCAAAAGTTTTTTGGTCCCCCCCTCAGGCAGGTTGAAATTTAGTGTGGCTGACCCTTTGAGCTATAGTAACGCGCGGGCTTTTTCGCTAAAAAGGGGTGCAGAAAAAAGCCCTGCTACATTTTTTTGGTCCCCCCCCCTCAAGAGGGGTCCAAATTTTTTTGATCCCCCCCCATATCCACAAACCCCCCCCCCCCCCTGTTGTTAAAAAATGACCACTCCCTAAGTATGGACGCTCAGGTTAACCCCTTCCTCCAGCCGGTCAATCTTTCATGTAGCCCAGAAACTGTTTCTGCAGTATCACACATTCTCCAATTAAATACAAAGGTGTGAATACAACCTCAAAGAACCTTCAATGCCTTCACACAAAAAAGTAAAGGTGTCAACTGTGTCTCCCACATGGCTCTGGTAAAATAGAGAGTCAAACTGATAATGACTCTGCTTATATGCAGGGTCAACTTGAGTTGACACTGATAGTACAGAGTCAATTTGAGTTGGCACTGATCGTATACAGAGTCAACTAAAGTTGACCCTTCATATAAGGAGAATCATTAACAGTTTGAGTCTCTATTTTACAGGCCCGTAACTAGCCCTCTTCGCGGGGTGGTTCGTTTTTCGATAAGGTGGAACTAGCTAAATCTAAATGCTGAACTCAGTGGTTTTTCATTAAAAAAGATGCAAATAGTGACTCGATTTTTATACAAAACTATGATTACAATGAGCCATATAACATAGTTGATAATGCTCTCATAGTTTACCCTCTTGAGACCTTGATAACTGTCCACTTAACAAGCCGTAAAAACTGGCATGGAGACAATTATCTCCTTTTTCAGGCCAGCTTGGGTGGAACTCTTTTGGTCCTTCAGGGCCGTTGGGGGGGGGGGGGGGGGTTCGTTTGAACCGACAAACCCCCCCTAGTTACGGGCCTAAATTTTACCAGAGCCACGTGGGAGACACAGTTGACACCTTTACTTTTCTGTGTGTTTGCACCAGCAGTACATGAAGGCCATCCTGGGGCGAGCAGCCCGGGGGGGGGGGGCACTTAGTATATTTTGTATACACAGGTGTGCGGCGGGCAAGACTAGTTTTTCAACAAAATGTCCCTAGCAAGGGTCCTGTTTCAGAAAAAAATGTCCCTAGCAAGGGTCTACTTTTGACAAAATCGCCCTAGCAAGGGTCACTTTTTCACCAAAATGACCTGTTTTTCACGAAAATGTCCCATATTTTGTCCATTTTTACGCTAAAATTTGTGGACATGGGTAAAATCTCTCAGGGAAATTACTCATCCATTGTACATTTTGTGTTTTTCCTCTTCAAAACTAGGACTTTTCAGCCAAAAGTGCCCTAGCAAGGGTAGGTTTTTGAAGCAAAAGCCCCCTAGCAAGGGTAAGGGTTGTCATTGGTCCAGCCGCACACCCATATTAGAAAAAATTCAAGTACCCCCCCCTGGGGCTAGCCGACACCAGGCCCCAGTGTGGGAGTAATAAGAGGACAACAGGAAGACCTGGTCACTGTCTCTGCCTGTCTCAGCCTCTGCACACCTTAACCCTTTAAGGTCGGCATGTCACTAAAAGGTGACATTTGTCCTCATGATACACCAATGTAGCCCTGCGAGTAACTCGCCGGTGCTGCATTGAAACATCATGTGGGCCCTTCGGGAGTGTAACAACCCGTAGGGTCGGCATAAGGCTTGAATGCAGCCCTGGCGAGTTACTTACCAGGGCTGCATTCAAGCATCATGACGACAATAAAACATAGTACTGTGACACTATGCGGCCCTTAAAGGGTTAATACGTCGAGGACGCGCCCCAGCCCGCTGTCCACCTTAATACATGCAGGAGGCGCCGACTGTCTCTGCCTTATCTGACGTCATGCCACCTCCCATCTCCTGCCTCACCCCTCCTACCAGGGTTAACCCTTTAAGGGCAGCATAGTGATTTAATGTGCAGCGCTGTAAATAGTAAGTGTAGGTATACACTAGAATCTACTGTAGTTTTAAAACAACTACAGTCGATTTACAGTCGATTCTACGGTTTACCTACAGTTCAGTCACTGTACACCTACAAAAGTGGCGACAAATAGTAAATGCCGCTTTTTTCATGATGCATGAATGCAGTCCTGGCGAGTTACCAGGGCTGCATTCATGCATCATGTATAAATGCATAATGTATAAATGCAATGGACTAGACTCGCCAGGGCTGCATTCATGCATCATGCCGATGAAGGACATAGCACTATGCGGCCCTTAAAGGGTTAACCAAGAAGCGCGGCTTCCCTGAAGAACGCGGCTTGAACCCGACGTAATCAAACATGGATCAGGCCACCTGTTGGGCCAGGGGGAGGGGTCATTCTATAACAACAGAGTTGAATTTCCCACAAATATTTTTGCCCCCCCCCCGTAAAAGGGGTCAAATTTTTGTTTGTCCCCTCTTCCCAAAGAGGGTTTAAACCTACCGAGACTGACTCCTTTTAGCTACAATAACGCGCAAGTCTTTCCTTTAGAAAAGGGTGAATTTTTGTCCCCCTCCCTTCAAGGGGAGTCCACATTCTTTCGCCCCTCCCCCTTTCAAGGCGTGCACATCCACCGATCCACCACTGTTGTTAGATTATGAGCACTCCTTTACTTTTATTATGGCATAAGCTTACAACTTTGGTTAAAACAGTCATATTTACACAACCATAGATCTATGAAGACCATAGCTAGTACTGTGTAGAATTTCTATATCCTGAGATGAATTAAACTGACAAAATTCAGACGGTTAACGATTCACTCAACGATTCAAACAATGTTACATTTTCCCAAAAGGATGTCAGATCCTGATTGATCCTATGCCGAGTAACTGAAATTGGGAAAACCAGGTGCCGTGGTGTTCAATGGCGCCTACATTTGTTTTAGGAAGAGGACACAAAAAGCGAGAGATTTTATTCAAAGGGAAGGGATTTTCAGAAGATGAAAGGACCAATGTTTAGAAAGGCCACGCGCAGACTTCCAGCTCAGTGGGCCGAGGTGTTGAACCTGGGTGGTTTACACTGCCCTGGCACAAGGAGGGGCTGCAAACAGCTGCCATCCTGTCCGCCATTTTGACAGGAATTCCCGCCAAAATGGCAGTTCACTGGTACCTACCTTGGAGACCAAAACACAAGCAACCAGTGCTCTGCTTTTCTGTGGCCAATCAGAAGATTCTGAAGTGGTCACTGCATGCACTGCAGCACAAAGGCTGGCTAGGCTATACGTGGTTGGGCACCCTGTTACATTCACATTGTGAAGGTGTCAGACTCAGAGTGATGGGAAATGTAGAAATACCACAAATGGCGGTGGTGGAGTGCAGACCTTACATGGTAGCAGCACAGGACCCTTCCCTAGCTGTGGAAGGACCCAGGCTGGGACTCCAGGTAGCCAGGCTTAGCTGGGACGGATCTGGTGGAGTTGTAGAAATGAAGGGATCTGGGCCTGTCCAGGGGCAGCAGCGGCAGATTGCGGCTCTCCTCTCCCAGGTCGGGGTTAAGACTTTACCTCTTTAAGGACGGCATGTCACTAAAAGGGGACATTTGTCGTCATGATGCACCAATGCAGCCCTGGTGAGTAACTCGCCGGTGCTGCAATGATGCATTTTTAAGAACTAGTTTTTTTGTAAAGAGCGACCCTTCGGGAGTGTCTCAACCCTGTAGGGTCGGCATGATGCTTGAATGCAGCACTGGTGAGTTACTTTCCAGGACTGCAATTATGCATCATGACGACCAAGGATATGATGCATATATATATATATATATATATATATATATATATATATATATATATATATATATATATATATATATGATGCATTAGGGTATGATGCCCCTTTTGTCATCATGATGGACCCAAGCATCCCAGCAGAGTAACTCGCCACCATCAATCTAATTCAATTTGATAGTTTTTTTTATTCTGCATACTCAAACAAGTAAAAGTATAACTACAATCGCATTTGTTTCCATCGGAATACGGAGAAGGTTGGTACTTATGATACATTTTCATTCAAAATAAGATGAATATATGACGATCCACATAAAGTAAGACGGCTTGATTCATCTGTGAGCCCTTAATGTATTAACCTCTCCCACAGCTCTGACGCCGGGTACAGGGGAGGTGGGGGTGAATGGGTAGCTGGGAGGGGGTACACGAGACACATATTAGGTGGGTAGTGGTTGGGGAAGTAATGGTAGTGGGTGGTAGGAGTGGGTGGGAGTGCTTTTAGCATTCTGTCCTTTTGTCGTCATTCAACCCTGCTGAGTAACTACATTCATGCATTTTGACATCCGACAGTGTATATTCTCTGGAAGGCTTTGTACAATGGACCAATGCATTACCAGTAACGTGGTAGTATATCGTGATGGTACATGGACTGGAACCTCGAGAGATCAAATTCTACCAGGAACATTGAATCATGGTCTAGTTGGAAGCAAGTATATGAGCCTAGTATAGGAGCCTAGTATAGGTGCCTAACTTAAAGAAAGCTAGCACCAGTGCGTACATGTTTAGGGGCCTAGTATAGGAGGGGGGGGGGGCAGATATTAGGTAGGTAAGGATGTAGGAGGTGGTCGGGGTATTACTGATCTATAGTGTAGGAGGGACGGTGAGGGGGTACATACAAGAGACAGATATTAGGTGAGTAGGGGGAGTGGGAGCGGTAGGGATGGGTGCACTGATATTCTTTGGTGTCCTATACGACCAATCTCTCAGTCACTATAATGCCTAACCAATTTAGTCATTTTTGGCTTCCTATACAACCAACCTAGGTTAGCAAATATGATTAACTAGGTTAGTTAATATTGACAGTTTGCTCAGTACTGACCAACTCACTATAGTCTTCTCCATTTCAATTAGTTTTAGGCCAAGTCATTTAAGATAACATGTCGGTCGTATATTGTTTTGCCTCAATCCTTTTTTAATGACACTTGCATGGTCATGCCTGACCCTGTCCCTATGGCTAACATGGGATATACTGAATCTGGGACCTGCTGGCGAGGCTCCCAACTGTCAGGTCATTATGGTCCACATTGATGATATCAATTAAGATATAGACAACACCTACTCTAAGTGTCATTTACAGACACTAGCAAAAAACTTTGTATCCTCTTGGTTACCACATTTACCATCCTTTTTACAACTCACATTGGGCACCCTTGAAGATAGCACCAGCTCCACCCCACTTTTTATTGCCCTGGTAATTCCTCTAAGACATTGGGTATCCAGTCCAGCTGTGAGCTCATTAGGCAAGCCCTTTGTCGGCCTCGCCAGCAGGTTCCAGATTCAGTATAGCCACTACAGACTAAGGGTCGGGGCATTAAGATTATCAGTGCATAGTGGGGGAGGTAAGAGTGAGATTGAATGTGTGCTTGGGGGAGGGGATCTGGTCGGGGGTATTAGCACTCGTAGTAAAAGGGGTGAGGAGTCCAAAGCCGTGACACTACAGCGCCTAATACACGACCTGCTCCAAGACACTCACTCTCCCACCACATCCTCTGTCCACTCTATGCTATACTGTAGACAAGCAGAATTATGGTTGGAGAGTGAGCCGCTGACAATCACCTGCCAGATTTATTTCAGAAGATCTCCCAGCAGATTCTCCCTGTATCTCACCGTGGTCAAATTAGGAGGCAGATGGGGCCCGGGGGGCCACTCCCTATACTTTCTATAGTAACTATGTGTGAACATCACCTCAAATTTTGTACCCTTATCACGTGAGACAAATCTACATAATAGCACCCTTTTTATGGGAATTTGACCAGAAATCATATCTCAATCAATGGACACCATGAGAAATATACCCTTATCACGGGTGACTATAGAAAAAATACACTAGATTATGGGTGATCATTAGATATGATAGCAAAAAGGTCAGCATTTCCCCTTGTAAACTCTCAAATGGTCTTAAAATGTACCGCTTTCCCTCCAAATTTGCTTAAAAAGAACGCCTTATCAAGGGCCCTTGCGGGTCCGTGCCCATGGCCCAAAAACGGACCCTATCCCTTGAAATCGTGTTCACACATGGCATCAAAATCTGGGAGAGTGCCCCCCCCCCGGGAGATGGGGGTTCCGCTCTCGCTGTAATCAAGGGCGGGGGAGCGCTTCAGCTAATTCTAAGAAGATGAAAATATTTGTTTCTGGTAACCCGATTGTGCCTAGCAAAATAAGGCCTACGATTTCCATGCAATTCTGAGGCTATTTGCATATTTTTGGTACGATTATAGAGTTTATTTACGCAGAAGCTGGTTAATAGGTTATGAATGCGCTAGTCCCGTATATACAGAGATAACTGACCAACCGGCCCCAGACGTTCTTCACATGTTACCTGAAACATGGCTTTATATTTTATTTGGCGAGTTACTGAGCACCAAGTTGAGAGTCTGACCAGTGCCAATAAGGGAGAATGTACAAGACCCCAAACATATAATCCACCATCCATGATATGTCTATGTCAAGGTCGTCATGATACAGATGCATTCATGTGTCATTGGGGGCAAATGGCATGATGTAACAAAGCACCATACAGTCCCTAGTACTAGGGGTGACAGAAATACCAAGCTAACAAAAAACGTTATTTTACGTCAAAACAACGTTTTAAACGTTATATAACGTCGCCATAGTAGGGGGCCTTAGGGAAACGTTATATAACATCATAAAATGTTGTATAACGTTTTCTTTGTTTTACTGGGTAGGGCCTGTTTTCTCAGCACGCAGGGACGACAGGGCTTTCCCCTTACAATGTCCTTCACCTCTCAACGTCCTTTACCTAGAATACCTGGTACATAACATTTCTCTGAATCCAGACAGGAATAGGTCTCTGCTGTATCAGGTTTAATTAGGTTCCTTTAACCCTTTCAATAACGGCATCTAGCATGAAAGCAACGTTTGTGGTCATTAGGCCAAAGTTAAAAAAAAGTTTTGTTTCAGGTAACATGGGAAGAAACTCTAGGGTCGGTAGGTCGGATTTCTTTCTTTTTTTATTACTTTTTTTTTTTTACTTTCCCTCTAAAATTGACCCAAAATAGTGTAAAATGGGGAGATGTTTTTCAAAATTTTGTAAACCTAAATTGACCCCAAATAAGTATAAAAAAAAAACATTTCTTCAAAATTGCATAAAAGAACATAGGATCGGCCCTGTTTAGATAGGGTCGGTCGGGTGACCTGAAACAAACCTTTTTTTGGCCTTATGCACCAACGCAGTGCAAGTGAATGACTCGACTGTACTGCCTTGGTTAATTATGCCCACCATTGGGAAGTACATGTATAATCGACCCCGTAATGTTGGATAAAGCATGGATACAGCATCGGCGAGTTAATCACCAATAACGCTGCATTGATGATATGAAAGTACCTAGCGCTATAGATCACTAAAACCATCCTTAAGGTGGATCGCTACCTCTTGAATATGGACACACTGCGCAGGTATCTGCGCATATAGCTTAAATGTATCAGAATGGGCTAATATTAAGTAGCCGGATACATATACATGCATGCTTACTAAGTCATATTAAAAAATTGGGCAATTTCGAGCAAAATTGAGCATTTCGTAGGACTTTGAATATTTGATATATTTGTAACCAATAATATTTGCCTTTTTTAATCACAAGTTAAAACATTGAAACTGTTTGTCGATAAATCATGACCTAGAATGACATATGTCTCATTAAGTTACTTAAAATAACCAAGAGTATAAAATGTAATCAATTTATACCCCGATTCTAGCCATTTTACACTCTATTTTTAGCTATAAATGTAAGATTTAGACCGATTTTGCATTATTTTTTAACTTCAAAGGCCCAAAAAACTAAAAATATGCCCGGGACCCCCTATCTAAAACGCTTTTATATGTTAGCAAATGATGTTAACTATTTTCTGTTAACTTTGAATACTATTTCTAGCTAATAAGGCTACAAAATAATGAAAAATTATTCCTATTCTTTCCAGAAACACCAAATTTTTACCCAGAATACCCTTGCATACAACTGTGAAATTCTTTTTGCTGTAAAGTGGAACATATTGGCCTTTCCCATGTGAGGTTTTACATTTCTGTGCATAATGGTTGATATGAAAAAAAATCAAGGAGGTTTCCCCACTTTTTCCTATATTTTCGTGAAAAATATAAATACTGAAATTTTTCAAAATGCTGTATTTAAAAAGTAGCTTGGAACCCCTTATTTTTCTTTTCATTTTCTGATTCTATATGATTCAGACTGCATGTAGAAAAACAATAGAGAGATTCTGTTAACTTTGATCAAAGGGTAGCGACCCACCTTAAATGGCCATACATATGTACATTATCCTCTGCCCTATCGACAAATCAGACAATGTCAAATTGGAATCCTGTATTATTGTCTGTGATTTCTATAGATAGGCCCCATTTGTAGCCGAGCTACATACAGAATCTGAACAGACATGAACATACCTTTTATAAAATGCAGTTAACTTATAAAAGGTCTCACTTCTGGGATATCGGATTCTCCATGAGTCAGCAGTTTTACTTCATAAAGTATACGTACCGTATTTAGTTTCGTACAACAGTTATCTTCTCAGTGAGTAATGTACAGAAATTTCCACTCATGAGGTATGGCATGTATTCTAAAGCTGACAGGGCATCTTGAGTGCTATATGTTATCCCAAAAGTGAAAGCATACCTTTGCCATCAGAGGACCAAAACAGTTCTGATGATGCAGAAACGCCGAGTTTCCTCGGTTTCTTTACTGTTAATTTCGTGCAAAGCGAGAACGTAAGAAAGTACGATTTGCTACTGTCTTTACCAAGCAGTTTTGGAAATTGTTGTCTTGCCCTAAAGAGGGTTTTGAAAACTTCACCAACCAGAGACAACTCTGCTGATGAAAGAAGACTATAATTATTAGGGAGTGATCATTTTTTATCAACGGGTTGGTTTGGGGGGGTGGGGCAAAAACATTTGGACCAAAAAATTTGGACCCCTCTTGGGGGGGTCAAAAACATTTAACCTGGTTTGGGCCAAAAAGCCTGCGCGTTACTATGCTTCAAAGGGCCCGCGCGCGCACCGATTTCCGACCCGTTGGGGGGATAACAAATTTCGACCCGTTGACCGGGGGGATGAACCCCCCCCCCCCCCGGTTGTTAAAAAATGATCACTTCCTTATGTGTTGGAGACATGTGTGAGGTGCTTGGCCCTGGACTGTGTCTCTAGGTGACCTAGTAGAGAGAGTGTATGGGTAGCAACCTCCCAGCAGATTCTCCCATTCGTTTCTACTGGCACTACTTCCTTCTCTGCCAAATGGTGGCGGATCACCCTGAAAACTTGCCTAGGCCATCCTTAAAGACATGCTGTTATACAACAGTGATTTGATTTAAATGTATTAAGGGACATGTGAAGAATTACAGAAGTTTTGGTCATATTGTTATGGTTGATAATGAACATATTCATGCGATGCAAACATATTCTTAGGAACTACTTTTCGTGTATTGAGACTGCAGTGTGTGATGCGGACAGCCACAGAGTACCATTTTCCTCCCTTCTTCCACAAAAGATTTCCTGAAGTCTGGGCCTTTTGACAGAGGCTTATTGACCAGTTTCCCTTACTGTGTAAGGGAAGAACTGGTCATATTTAGGTGCTACGGCCCATTGACTTTGCCTTGGCCGTACCCTCCATTCACTTAGCATTGGGCAGTGATCAAGGGTCCAACTGTGCATCAGCTCTATACCCGGTGGTTCCTTAGTCAGGCCTCTTCAGCCCTAGCCCTATGTTGAGTGGCCCTTAGCTCCCCGTCCTCCAGTCGTACCTGTGTACGGATTCCTGCCCCATTGCCCTCAGTGTTTAAGGTCCTAGCCCCCTACCTGCAATAGTTATATGCTTAATTGCTGTTGATAATTATGGCCAGAGCCCCCCCCCCCGTGTAAGTAGTGAGCCGGGTATTGGCCCTGGTCTGTTCCGGCCCAGTACACAGCCTATTGCATGCCGCCCACCCCCATGTGTTAGTATTGAGCCGGGTATAGAGCTGTCCCCGCAATAGACACAGCCTACTGCGTGCCGCCCCCCCCCCCCCCCCGATCCCATGCACCTCAGGCCGATCAGGTTGTAATTATAGGCACATTGAGCCATGCACCAGCCGTCCAGCCGCTGGACTGCCTGCCCCCCCCCCCCCCACCACTTCGCCTGCTAAACTCATGGCTGGACTGCCTGCCCTGGTCTATGTCCCCCCCCCCCCCCAGGGGGCCCTTCTCCTCGCCCTTAAGAATGTACACTAATGCCCCTCAATCTCCATAGACACTGAAACTGAAACTGGTCTTGCAGTGTGCTGCACCTTCCTCAACCCTAGCAACCTCGTTTGAGACTGTGCTGGGAGAGTGTGTATGTTGGGTAGTGGGTAATGGGGGAGGGAGAGGGGGGGGACAGGAAGGCGACCACTAGCGTCACCTGGCGTCACCTTCTGACCTCATCAAGAGTTATTGAACACGTGAGTAAAGGACAAGGTCATCGTGATGTGGGCACCTTAACTATCTTAGAGCCACATGGTGCAATAATGCATTACACCATTGGTCGGCATGATGCATGAATGCAGCCCTGGTGAGTAACTCGCCAGGGACGCATTCAAGCATCATGCCGATCTTACATGGTTGATGCACACCGGAAGGGTCACTGATGCAGCAAGTTGGGACTGCGTTGCTGCATCATGACGACACATGTTAAGTTCATACCTTTTAGACCCTAATTCGGTTGTATTTAAAGGAATATTTACACTGGAACAAGCCGTAATCGCTCCTCTATATCCACGTTTTTGTGCATCCGTGATATTTCCCCCCTTCCCATACAATGTTATTGGCGAGTCCCACTTCATGAAAGATTCTCGCCGCAGGCTTGATTTGAACTCATTCCATTTTTACCGTACAAAATCATTGCATCTGCTGGGTACTAATTCGTGACTGTAACTCAATAGGGGACCTATTTCCGTCCTCACGATATTGTGAGATTCTTATCCCGGTATAGTTGGTATAACGCTGTGTTCACGCTGTCACGAAATGTGCGTTTTTAGGGAGTGTTCATTTATTAGTAACGGGGGGGGGTGGTGGGTATGGGGGGGGCGCAAAAATTTCCGGCCCTTCCTGAGGGCGGGGGGGGGGGGCGTAAAAAATTCTGGTCCCTCTTGAGGGGGGGGGGGCATAAAAAATTTAGCCCTTTTTTAGAAAAAAAAGCCAGCCCGTTACTAAAGTTCAAAGGGCGGGAGGGCGAAAAATTTTCACCGCCTTCGGCGAGGGGGGGCATGAAACGTTCCACGCGCTCTCTAGGGTCGGGGGGGGGGGGAAATTTTCGCCCCTCCCCGCGAAATCTCACCACCCCCACCTGTAATTAATAAATGAACACTCCCTTATGGTAACCATTCTAGGTCTCCTGTCATTAACCCTTCGAGGGCCGCATTAGGCCTTTTATATTGTCACGATACATTTCTGATAAGTGTACTCGCCAGGCCTGCATTCATGCTTCATACCGAACCTACGGGGTTGATCAACATCCAAAGGGTCGACATGATACATGAATATAGCCCTGGCGAGTCACCTACCAGGCCCTTAAATGGGTTAAGATTGGACTTAATTTTACATGCTCCTTGCCTCAGATAAATAAATGACATTTGTCATCAGCAGTGATATAACATAGGGACGTATCTCGACTTCCTTTAAGCGACTCATAAATAAGCCTAGGGTATTGGTAACATAGGATCTTAGCGTCATTGAATACAACGGCTGTGTCAGCAGGTATTATTCACCATGACAGCACCATAGCATGTCTGAAGGACGTCCTTATTAGCTCCTGGTACTTTAGGCCAAATTAAAAAAAAGGTGTGTTTCATGTTACCCGACCCTACCTAGGAAAACAGGGCCGACCCTAGACATTTTTATCCAATTTTGAAAAAATATTTATACTTAAAGTTTTAGGGCAATTTAAGAGTTGTTCTGATAATTCACGAGTCGAGGCGGTCGTCGGCGAGTCGGCATTTAAGTTCGCGAGTCAATTTCTAGGTACTTTTCAGGCCAAAGTAAAAAAAAAAGATCCGACCTACCTACCCTAGATTTTCAGACCATGTAATCTACTACCGGCTAGTGACTAGCTCTCTACAAGGGTAGCGTGTATCGCAAGGGTTTACTGACAACACAGTGCTTTAATGCAGTATTTACAATTTCGACATGATGCATGAATGCAGCCCTGGCAAGTAACTAGCCAGTGCTGCATTCAAGCATCATGCCAACCCCGTGGGGCTCTTACACCCATGAAGTCTCATCATAACTCGCCAAGGGTGCATTCATAGCTTTTTTTAAAAAAGATTTTAATTAAGGTTACATCCAGTATAGTATGTTAGAACATACAACCAGAATCTAGGCTCGGTTATAACCAATTTGCAGCCTAGTCCTAGCCTAGTCTTAGCTGATTACGATAATTGGCATGTCACATTAAAGCACGATGTGGGCATTGAAGGGTGAAGCGCCGTAGTTGAGCCGCTATCCTGGGTTGTCATCTGTGTATAGCTCATGACAACAGGAAGACTGTGGCACCAAGATAGGTGCAGCCCCACTAGACTGTGGGTACCTGCTGTGTAGGAGTACAGGCTGTGTCTCACAAACAGGGGCAATGTTTTCGTCTATGACTGGGTGCAATCTATGACTGGGTGCAATCTATGACCGGGTGCAATCTATGACTGGGTGCAATCTATGACTGGGTGCAATCTATGACTGGGTGCAATCTATGACCGGGTACAATCTATGACTGGGTGCAATCTATGACCGGGTGCAATCTATGACCGGGTACAATCTATGACTGGGTGCAATCTATGACTGGGTGCAATCTATGATCAGATGCAATCTATGACCAGGTGCAATCTATGACCGGGTGCAATCTATGACCGGGTGCAATCTATGACCAGCTTGAAAGAAAACAATTTATTTAGGGCAGATGAAGATATAAATTGAAATAAAATGAGTGATATAAAGTCTTAAAACACCCGTTAACATTTTCCACCATTTATATCTTCATCTGCCTTAAATAAAGTGTTTCTTTCCAAGCCGGTCATAGATTGCACCCGGTTATAGATTGCACCCGGTCATAGATTGCACCCGGTTATAGATTGCACCCGGTCATAGATTGCACCCAGTCATAGATTGCACCCTGTCATAGATTGCACCCGGTCATAGACAACAACAATGGCCCAATCTCATGAGACACAGCCTACAGTATTAAGGGTGGGCTATACTCTGTCCCTTACCCAGTGGGAACAAAATTCAAATCAATGTTTAAACGTGGTTGAGTCGCGGCACAGCAAGATATCATTAGATAATAAAGGTTATAAGAAATGTTCAAAAGGGGAGAGGGGTCCGGACCCCCTGGATACTCCTGCTGATCTTGCTGACAGGTAATTCATTAAATGATACCAGGGTGTCAAGATAGGCGGATTTCCTACACTTTAACAGTAATGTATCAATTTCTATGTATGTATATATCCCAAGAGGAAATATTAATGAACTGACTGTCTTTGCCAAACACAGAGACTATAATACCCTACCCCCACACCTCACCCACTCAATGTTCTGGGAATATGAGAGAAACGCGTCCACCTTTCTCAGGCAATCTACGTGCAAGTCCCGCCACACTAATGTCTCTAGTTCCTCTCGAGATGTTCTGTGTCGAGTAGCCAGCTCTGCCAAATCCTCACAGACAGAATATAGTCCCCCTCTCCCACACACATCCACACAC
>OX381708.1:81647982-81705106 GCA_947462335.1 Harmothoe impar
TTTGCATTTAAATCAATTAAATATGCTTAAAGGAAAACCTCAAACATATCAAATTCGCGTATCATTTTTAAAAAGCCACTCAAATGTCGTTCTGCATGAATGCAGCCATGGCGTAAATGCGTTGACACTTTTACCACCTTACAAAGTTCCCTTGTCCTGTTTGTGAGAAACAGCCTCAAAAGGGAGTCCAGGCTGTCTCCAGAATGACTCCCCTAAGGAGGGGAGTCCAGGTAGTCTAACAGAGCATAGATGACTAGGACCTAGGAGAGTCACCTAAGGGAGTCACCTGTGCTCACATCAGAACCTAGGCTCCCCTAGAGAGGGGAGTAATTCTGGATGCAACCTGAGCTCGCTTTTGACGCTCTTTCATTTCTCTGTGCAACGAGATTAAAAAAAGACATACAATACAGAGAATCACTTTATCCTGTCTGGATATATAGAGATATCAGTAAGGTGAGATACACAGTAATCCTAGCCGGCTAATACTAAAGGGTCACACGTTATAAGCCATCTCATACCCCGAGCCCCGCCCGACAATCACCCACACAAGTCTTACCATATCTGAGGGCAGCATGGCGCTTTAAAAGAAAATACCAGCGTAATTCTATGTGACCTGCTATCAGTAGTATTGGTATTCATAAACAATATTCTAACACACATTCTATCAAAATATGCAGCATGTAGCATTTGAACCTGAAAGATACAAGGAAGCAAATGTAGGAAGGGATGTCACAAGAGAGTAAAACTGGATCAGACACAACCAGCCCATCCCCATTGATACAACCAATAGAAGGCCACATGAAATTACGCTGGTCTTTTATTTTAATGCATCATGTCCTGTGTCTTGATGCACTCACCATGGCTGCATTCACGTCTCAGGACAACCCTATAGGGGTAGTACACTTCCGAGGAGTTGGCATAATTCATAGGGCCCCAGACGGGAGATAGCTGTGTCACTCGTCGAATATAAGAAATGCCAATGACCCTTGTCGAATTTTAAGAAATAGGACTTGTCGAAGTCTTGAGATAGGGCTTGTTCCATTTCAATTTGTAAAAAGCAGGTCTTGTCCCTTGTCATCAGCTCCAGCATTTCTTTTTCCCTTGTCTTTTGGGTTAAAAACAAGGGTTTGTCGCTTTGTCAAATTTACCCGTCTGGGGCCCTATTCCTCAATGCAACGCTTGCGGGTTACTCGACCGTGCGGCATTGCTACATCATAGAGACAATGAACAAGATTGATGTCGTCCAGTTTGCGTTCAACGACCTTTATAGGATCAGGGGGCGTTGTGTTCCTTGAGGGGTTAAAGCATACCGCGAGCTTTGCAATCATTAAACCAAAGAGCTCAACACGATCAGGGAGACACTCTGACCGTGTTTGTCCAAACCCATCTCCGATTATCCTGTCACCCATATTGAGCGCCACCTGTCTGCCCTCTCACCTCCCCTCTCCCCTCCTCCTTTCCTCCCTCCTTGCTCGCTCTCCCCCCTCCTCCCTTCTCCCTGTCCCATCTCTCCCCCCCCCCCCTCACTCCCCTTCACTCCCCCTCACTGCCCCCTATCCTGCCCTCCCTGGGTTGCTCCACTCAAACTGAGCTGTTCAGTGAATCGTTCAGAAGTCTGTAAAACTGTTAATTCAAATGGTTAAAAGACAGAATTATCTCTGACAGGAAGAGTGACATGGCTTCTTTGCCTGATATAACCGGTCAGAGTACCAGAGAAGTGGCTCACTAGGTTCCAGGAAGTGTCTGTTCGCCCTAGCCCCCTCTAGAGTTACCTCAGCCTTCCTGTCACCTACACTGGACGCCTGTGCCCTAACCCGAGCTGCTCCCCCCCATCCTTCTCCGTGAGCTGCTCTCTGGATCAGGTGGTACTATCAGTTCTTCATCAGGTGGATAATCCCTCTCTACTTCCATTTCAAACGTTAGATGACGAACTAGTGGTATAATAACCATACACTGTTAGGAGTAAGTGCTTAGTAAGTGTTAGGAGTAAGTGCTGTAGCTGCACAGTATAATAGGAAGTATTTCTAATTTCCAGTAGTATATAATATTGTAAGTTACATGACACTGTAGTATAGCTGTAGGTCAATCCAAAGACCCAGGGTTCAAATTCAAGTCAGGCTACCAGTGTAACAATTATCTTTCAATTTTCCTCTGCCTTCTAACGTATTTCAAATGTAAATCAAGCTATATCTACAATACCAATCCTTCAATTTTTGAATAGGTTCATTAGTGTAATTCAGGTGTAGTCCAATAGTAATACAAACTGTGCCCAGTGGAGACTCAAACCCAGGAGCTCCTGTGTATGGGGTCACAGTTGGTGAGGGTAGCTGAACAGTATGTAATACTGGAAACCATGCAAATAGATGTCCTTTTAGACTGTAAATCTACAGTATATCTCACTATGTAGCTACACTAACTGCTGACAGTGTAGGAGGAAACGGAATATCTGTCAACATTTCACAGCCACTGAATCACTAATGTTATAACAATGAGATCAGAATAGACCCAGAATATGGTAGAAACACACATGGAGGAAAAGATCCCTCTGTTTGTGACAAAGACGTGAGGGATGAGGGGAGGTTCACTATTGTCACACCAGGGTAAAAGGAAAGGGAACCCGCAATAAGGGTCATCTGTCTCTCCGAGCAGCTCAAAACAAACCTGAGCTGTTCTGTCGGCTGGTCTAACCACTTAAGGGCAGCATGGTGTCTTAATGCATCATGACCCTGGTCGTTATGATGCATGCATGCAATCCTGGCGAGTAACTAGCCGGTGTTGCATTCAAGCATCATGCTGACCCTATGGCGTTGAGACGCATCCGAAGGGTCCACTGCATGAATGTTGGCATTTAAGAAAAAAATGTCATTATGACTTTTCCGGGACATTTACATAGAATTTACTGAACTTGAAGCTGCTTAAATGGCGACTTTAAGCAATAAATGGTTTGCCTAAATGCCAACGATGCACCAATGAAAGCCTGACAAGTTGACAAGTCACATGAATTGTTTAAGGACTTCATTTTGACATTTTGGGTGTATCTCAACTGCAAGCAGCCCTCGGGATGCCGCCCTGGCGAGTTACTCGCCAGGGCTGCATTCCTGCATCATGGCGACCAATGGAATGATGCATTAAGGCATTATGTATCGATGTTTAAAGCTTCATATCACTATGCGGCCCTCGGAGGGTTAGTCCTGAGCGGCTCATGTCGGGAGCAGCTCGGTGAGCGGCTCAGGTGGTCACCACATCCATCTTCATCCAGACCTAGATCAAAGCCGGCACCACCACGTGTCTGCTGTCATACCGGGACGCTGACGGCGGGGGGGGGGGTGTAGGGGCGAGGGGGTGGGGGTGGCTGCTGCACTGGTATTCTGACCTTAATTAGCATTGACTAACAACTCAGTATAAATCTATAGTGATTAATTTTTAATCATAAGTTTGTCCGTATACGACCAACCTAGGTCAGGGTGGTCAGTACTGACAAACTCACCTTAGGCTTTCCATTTCTATGAGTATTAGACTAAGTCATTTTGAGTAAGGCATTAGCTATATAATTAGCTTTGCCTCGGTCATTTTTGAATAACAGTTGGTCAGTAGTGACCAATATTCCTAACCTTAGATAGCCACTACAGACTAAAGGCTCGAGCATTTAGATTATCAGTGTGATGGGGGCCGGGGGTTACAGCATTAGAGGGAATAAGGGTAGGGATAGGGTTGTCTGAGCGACCTGTCTAGGTAGCACAAGGGGATGCATATGGTAAATAGGTGTAGGGGGGAGGCGGTAGGGGGGTTTGGTAGGAGGGGAGGGGGGAGGAGGAGGGGAGAAGGAGAGGAGGGAAAAGGAGGTGAATGGGGAGGAGGAGGTTGTGGAGGAGGAGAAGGGGGAGGAGGACGAGGAGGAGGAGAAGGGGAGGAGGAGGCGGGAGGAAAGGAGGGAAGGGGAAGAAGGGGAAGGGCATGACGTGGGCGCTGAAGCAGGGCGAGGGTCGTCAGGTGCAATATACATGTGCAGAGGTAGATATGACAGACGGGAGAGTAAAGCAGACGTGCAGGAATGGGGTATAGGAAGAGGGAGGAGATGACCTGAGAGGGGACGGGGAGGGGGGTAGATGCAGGTTGAGGGGAGGAGGGGGGAGAAGGGGCGATATTACATCTGGATATGGGGAAGGGGAAGGGGAGGTGGACATTGCTATAGCAGTGCAGCGGAAGTTGTTTTGTTGTTTTACTTTGTCTTACTTTTATGTGTGCCGGTTGTGCGGTCAGTGAGAGGCATTGTGGGAGGGAGAGAGTGTCGGGTGGGATGTAAGTGATAGCAGGATAGCAGGTTCGGGTTAGGGGGGGTATAGGGTAGCAGGGGCTGTACTCACCTGTCAGTTACCTGGTACAAGCAGATCACGGAGCAGCTCAGGTTGGGTGGAGCAGCTCAGGGAGGTGAGAGAGGAGGAGGGGGAGGAGAGGGAGAGAGGGGTGGGAGGGGAGGGGAGCAATGGGGAGGAGAGCGGAGGCGAAAGGAAGGAAAGAAGGCAGGGGTATGAGGGCAGGGAGGGGGAGGAAGGGGAGAGACGTGGAGCAGCTCAGGAAGATGGGAGGGCAGGAGGGGGAGGAGAGGGTAGTAGTGAAGAGGGGGAGGAGGGGGAGGAGGGGGAGGAGGGGAGACGGGGAGAAGGGGTGGGAGGGGAGTAGAGGAGGAAGGAAAAGGGGAAGAGGAAGGAGGGCAGGTGATAGGAAGGTGGCGGAGGGAAGGAGGGGGAGGGGAGCAGGAGAGGAGGCAAGGGGGGGAGGGAGGAGGGATGAGGGGCGAGGACTAGGAAAGCAGGGAAGCAGGGGAGCAGGGAAGAGAGGTGGGAGGAGAGGAGATCGAGAGAGGTAGCCCTCAATGTGGGTGACTTGTCAGATGAGGGGGGATTCCAGTTGAAGGCAGGGAGGAGCAGGGGTAGGGTCTCGGGTAGCGGGGGGGGGGGGGGGGGTATGCTGACGTGTCGCTTACGTGGTCAGCTGTAGGTGTGTGTGTATGTGTGTGTGTGTGTGTGTGTGTGTGTGTGTGTTATCGGGGGGGGGGTGGCAGTATAGGGCATCAAGGGTTGGTCAGAGGGAGTTGTAGGAGCGGGGTGGGATGTTGGGTATAGGATAGCAGGGACTGTGTTGCTGTGTGTGAGGGGTGGGGGTATAGGATAGCAGGGCCTGTGTTGCTGTGTGTGTGAGGGGTGGGGGTATAGGATAGCAGGGACTGTGTTGCTGTGTGTGTGAGGGGTGGGTATAGGCTGACCTGTCAGATACCTGGACCGCTGACAGTCATGCCACACTGTGCACCAATACCGCCCTGTCAGCTGACGTCACCCGACACGTGACGTAAACTAACACGTGACCTGCGCCGCCACCCTCCTCCATAACTGTCATACACACCCAGTTACCCTTTAAGGAGCGCAGGGTGCTTTAATGTGCCACGTCCTTGGTCGGCATGATGCTTGAATGCAGCCCTGGTGAGTAGCTCGCCAGGACTGCATTCAAGCATCATCCTATGTTAATTGACACACAATTAAAAGGGTCTGCCAGGGCTGCATTAACGCATCGGGCGTAATGCATCAAAGAACTATGCGGCCCTAGCAGGGTTAAACCTTTGAGGATGTCAGGATACATCATGGTCATCTGTCGTCATGATGCACTAATGCAGCAGCAAATAACTCTACAGGGCTGCATGCATGCATCATGCCGACCTTACGGGAGTTTATTCTACCTACAACGACAAAGCATACGGAGGTTGTACAAGTAAAGCACTGACCCTCATATGCTTGTTAGCGGGGCGTACGACGGTGGTACGCCACGCTGGTGTCAGCGGGGCGTACCACCGTCATCCTGTCCATGGGCCTCTTCAAAATCAGCTCTAAAATCGTTATTTATGGGTAGATTTTCATGATTTAAACAGGAAAATGATCATAAATGTTTGCTGTTGTCGCTGTAGGTAGAATAAATCGAAAACATCACTTGTTTGCATATGGGACATTGTACACCACGGATCCACTCGTGGCTTATAAAGCCACTTGTGGATCCGTGGTGTACAATGTCCCATATGCAAATCGCGTGGCGTTTTACGTTAGTATCAACCCAGTAGGGATGGTATGATGCGTGAATGCAGCATTGGCGAGTTACTTAGCAGTGCTGCATCATGCCCACACAATGGCATAGTGCATGAAAGCACTTTCCTTCCCTTAAAGGTTTTAACTAGCGCTATAACAGATAGGGTATGAATATTCCTGGTGGGTCGGTCTGTGGCCGCTATATTTGATGACTAAGCACTTCTGCACACCATATTCTAAAGTTCATAATATCAGAGTCAAGTATGAAAAGGACACGTTGTGAACTGTATAGCTACCAGCGCTATATATCTAGAGTGGAGATAATGTGATATCTCATCATCAAAACATGAACAATATAGGGTCTAGAAGCTGTTCATCCCCTACCAGTCCAACACGTAGACCCAATAGAGTACAGTCACTTAATTTGAGCTTGAAATCAAAGCCAACGTGCCACAAATCATTGGCTGAGACCCAGTCCCCTCTATACACACTTACCCTGCACCCTGCACACAGTCCCAGACACAAACCCCTACTTCCTATACTTCTACCCTGCAGCAGCTATGTACACAGCAGACACAGACCCCTACTTCCTATTCTTCTACCCTACAGCCCCTACACAGCAGACACAAACCCCTACTTCCTATACTTCTACCCTGCAGCTGCTATGTACACAGCAGACACCAACCCCTACTTCCTATACTTCTACCCTGCAGCTGCTATGTACACAGCAGACACAAAGCCCTACTTCCTCTACTTCTACCCTGCAGCTGCTATGTACACAGCAGACACAAACCCCTACTTCCTATACTTCTACCCTGTAGCTGCTATGTACACAGCAGACACAAGCCCCTACTTCCTATACTTCTACCCTGCAGCAGCTATGTACACAGCAGACACCAACCCCTACCTCCTCTACTTCTACCCTGCAGCTGCTATGTACACAGCAGACACCAACCCCTACTTCCTCAACTTCTACCCTGCAGCAGCTATGTACACAGCAGACACCAACCCCTACCTCCTCTACTTCTACCCTGCAGCTGCTATGTACACAGCAGACACCAACCCCTACTTCCTATACTTCTACCCTGCAGCTGCTATGTACACAGCAGACACAGACCCCTACCTCCTATACTTCTACCCTGCAGCTGCTACAAGCACTTATCAAGATCTACCCGTAATCCCTTACCAGGCACTTACATCTGGTTTCTACAACGATATATAACTATATGCATGACGTGGGTCCTTCAAGTGTTCAAATACCCATACCACATTACTTTAAGGTCGATTTAATATATACATCATCTTGTTCCAATTCTATGATATTTCACCAGAACCTCCACCCATACCTATTCGTCTGCTTTCACCACCCTATCTACTCAGCCCAAGACACCCTCTTACCCTAAATGTGTGCAGTACAGGGGTGTGACTCTCCACCAACCCCAGCCCCTACTCCCATACATGTACTAGGGTGTGTAATTAATAGCTTTGTCGCAGACCAATCCCACCTGTGATCGCCCCCCGTTGTCCGCCGCATTCTGCTGCTGCTGTTATAGAGTCCAACCCTGCCTCCCTGCTACCCTCACATTCTCAGATCAATCTTCTTCTAAGGGTTGTTCTGATAGGTAAGCTTTGTTCACTACCGCCTGCACCCATATAGTTAGGAATTATAGACGCATAGTTAGATTCTGTCTATGCAGTTAAGGTCTGCTTCCAATTGAATATTACTAGGTTTTCATATCAATATATCTAATCAGAAACATTTTTTACCTAGCCTATATACGATTCAATGGAGCATTGAATACGCAAAGGAAAGGAAGCCAAACCTGTGTTCAGGATACAATGTACTCAGAGAAGCGTTTCTTCTCTGTAAATCAGGGAGGAATCTTTAAACTGTCATGTCAAAAAAGGCTCTGCTTGGAGAGGTAGTTTATTCTTCCGCTCCATCTCCCCCCGTGTTTCACATCAGCTACAAATATAACCCTTTAAGGACCACATAATGCCTTAAAGCTTAAATTGTCATCATGATGCAGCAACACAGTGTCGGTAAGAAACTCACCGGCACTGCGCTGTACATCATGCCAACCCCTTAGGATGGGCAGATGCAGCCCTGGCGAGTCGACTCACTAGGGCTGCATTGGTGCATCGACATAAGGGCGGTTGCATTAAAGTGCTTTTCTGGCCATAAATAGTTACAAAACCCCTTAAGGATGTCGCTAAAAGATGACATTTCTCGTCATGATGGACCAATGCAGTGCCAATGCAGCCTTGGGGAGTAACTCGCCAGTGCTGCACTGGTGCATCATGCCAGCCCTCAATGAGTGTTTTAACCTCGTAGGGTCGGCATGATGCTTTAATGCAGCCCTGGCGAGTTACTCGCCAGGGCTGCATTCATGCATCATGACGACGAAGGGCATGATGCATTAATGCATCATGCTGTCCTTAAAGGGTTAAGGGCACGAGGCGGCTTGTGTGTGTTGTGCCCAGTGAGGGGTGAATGTGATTAGACACACCCCAGCTTACACTGAGGGAGTGTTGTCTTATTTCTGAGATTTGATGTGGATTCTGTGAGGTTTTGACGCAGCACGTGTTGATAGTCCTATCAGGTTATCGTTTATTGAAAGCCTCGTTAAATTATCTGATTGCGTCTATGGATTTGGTCGTGCTAAACGATTTTCAGAGAGCGATGCGACTCCCTCGCTTGGGAACACACTCCTGATACCGTTACGGTTGTCCTTACTTCTCTCTTATTGCCCCCTCTACTCCTTTCATGCTTCTCTGCTTTTCCCTGTGCCTATATTGTCTCTATTTCTTCTTCCGAAAATAGTTCCCAATTCTTCAATTCATCTCATAGATCTAAAAGTTGTTCTTCAATTCATCTCATAGATCCAAAAATTGTTCTTCAATTCATCTCATAGATCTAAAAGTTGTTCTTCAATTCATCTCATAGATCTAAAAGTTGTTCTTCAATTCATCTCATAGATCTAAAAGTTGTTCTTCAATTCATCTCATAGATCTAAAAGTTGTTCTTCAATTCATCTCAAAGTCCAACACTTAGACTGAAACGAGTAGTGACTCAATTTGAGCCTAAAGTCGGTGCCAAAGTGCTACAAATCAGTGGCAGAGACCCAGTCCCCTCTATACACACTCACCCTTCACACAGTCCCAGACACAAACCCCTACTTCCTCTACTTCTACCCTGCAGCTGCTATGTACACAGCAGATACAAACCCCTACTTCCTATACTTCTACCCTGCAGCTGCTATGTACACAGCAGACAAAAACCCCTACTTCCTATACTTCTACCCTGCAGCTGTACACAGCAGACACAAACCCCTACCTCCTATACTTCTACCCTGCAGCTGCTATGTACACAGCAGACACAAACCCCTACTTCCTCAACTTCTACCCTTCAGCTGCTATGTACACAGCAGACACACACCCCTACTTCCTATACTTCTACCCTGCAGCTGCTACCCTCACTGCTACCCCCACTGCCACCCTCACTGCTGCCCTTTTTACCTAGCCTTTTTACGATTCAATGGAGCATTGAATACGCAAAGGAAAGGAATCCAAACCTGTGTTCAGGATAGGATGTACTCAGAGAAGCGCTTCTTCTCCGTAAATAAGGGAGGAATCTTTAAACTGTCATGTCAAAAAAGGCTCTGCTTGGAGAGGTAGTTTATTCTTCCGCCCCATCTCCCCCCGTGTTTCACATCAGCTACAAATATAACCCTTTAAGGACCACATAATGCCTTAAAGCTTAAATTGTCATCATGATGCAGCAACACAGTGTCGGTAAGAAACTCACCGGCACTGCGCTGTACATCATGCCAACCCCTTAGGATGGGCAGATGCAGCCCTGGCGAGTCGACTCCCTAGGGCTGCATTGGTGCATCGACATAAGGGCGGTTGCATTAAAGTGCTTTTCTGGCCATAAATAGTTACAAAACCCCTTAAGGATGTCGCTAAAAGATGACATTTCTCGTCATGATGGACCAATGCAGTGCCAATGCAGCCTTGGGGAGTAACTCGCCAGTGCTGCACTGGTGCATCATGCCAGCCCTCAATGAGTGTTTTAACCTCGTATGGTCGGCATGATGCTTTAATGCAGCCCTGGCGAGTTACTCGCCAGGGCTGCATTCATGCATCATGACGACGAAGGGCATGATGCATTAATGCATCATGCCGTCCTTAAAGGGTTAAGGGCACGAGGCGGGTTGTGTGTGTTGTGCCCATTGAGGGGTGAATGTGATTAGACACACCCCAGCTTACACTGAGGGAGTGTTGTCTTATTTCTGAGATTTGATGTGGATTCTGTGAGGTTTTGACGCAGCACGTGTTGATAGTCCTATCAGGTTATCGTTTATTGAAAGCCTCGTTAAATTATCTGATTGCGTCTATGGATTTGGTCGTGCTAAACGATTTTCAGAGAGCGATGCGACTCCCTCGCTTGGGAACACACTCCTGATACCGTTACGGTTGTCCTTACTTCTCTCTTATTGCCCCCTCTACTCCTTTCATGCTTCTCTGCTTTTCCCTGTGCCTATATTGTCTCTATTTCTTCTTCCGAAAATAGTTCCTAATTCTTCAATTCATCTCATAGATCTAAAAGTTGTTCTTCAATTCATCTCATAGATCCAAAAATTGTTCTTCAATTCATCTCATAGATCTAAAAGTTGTTCTTCAATTCATCTCATAGATCTAAAAGTTGTTCTTCAATTCATCTCATAGATCTAAAAGTTGTTCTTCAATTCATCTCATAGATCTAAAAGTTGTTCTTCAATTCATCTCAAAGTCCAACACTTAGACTGAAACGAGTAGTGACTCAATTTGAGCCTAAAGTCGGTGCCAAAGTGCTACAAATCAGTGGCAGAGACCCAGTCCCCTCTATACACACTCACCCTTCACACAGTCCCAGACACAAACCCCTACTTCCTCTACTTCTACCCTGCAGCTGCTATGTACACAGCAGATACAAACCCCTACTTCCTATACTTCTACCCTGCAGCTGCTATGTACACAGCAGACACAAAGCCCTACTTCCTCTACTTCTACCCTGCAGCTGCTATGTACACAGCAGACACAAAGCCCTACTTCCTATACTTCTACCCTGCAGCTGCTATGTACACAGCAGACACAAACCCCTACTTCCTCTACTTCTACCCTGCAGCTGCTATGAACACAGCAGACACCAACCCCTACTTGCTCTACTTCTACCCTGCAGCTGCTATGTACACAGTAGCCACAAACCCCTACTTCCTCTACCTCTACCCTGCAGCTGCTATGTACACAGCAGATACAAACCCCTACTTCCTATACTTCTACCCTACAGCAGTACACAGTAGCCACAAACCCCTACTTCCTCTACCTCTACCCTGCAGCTGCTATGTACACAGCAGACACCAACCCCTACTTCCTCTACTTCTACCCTGCAGCAGCTATGTACACAGCATACACAAACCCCTACCTCCCATACTTCTACCCTGCAGCTGCTATGTACACAGCGGACAGAAACCCCTACTTCCTCTACTTCTACCCTGCAGCTGCTATGTACACAGGAGACACAAACCCCTACTTCCTATTCTTCTACCCTGCAGCAGTACACAGCAGATACAAACCCCTACTTCCTATACTTCTACCCTGCAGCTGCTATGTACACAGCAGACACCAACCCCTACCTCCCATACTTCTACCCTGCAGCAGCTATGTACACAGCAGACACCAACCCCTACCTCCCATACTTCTACCCTGCAGCAGCTATGTACACAGCAGACACCAACCCCTACCTCCCATACTTCTACCCTGCAGCAGCTATGTACACAGCAGACACCAACCCCTACTTCCTATACTTCTACCCTGCAGCTGCTATGTACACAGCAGACACAAACCCCTACTTCCTATACTTCTACCCTGCAGCTGCTATGTACACAGCAGACACGAACCCCTACTTCCTATACTTCTACCCTGCAGCTGCTACCCTTACTGCTACCCCCACTGCCACCCTCACTGCTGCCCATTTTACCTAGCCTTTTTACGATTCAATGGAGCATTGAATATGCGAAGGAAAGGAATCCAAACCTGTGTTCAGGATAGGATGTACTCAGAGTAGCGTTTATTCTCTGTAAATCAGGGAGGAATCTTTAAACTGTCATGTCAAACAAAGGTTCTGCTTGGAGAGGTAGTTTATTCTTCCGCTCCATCTCCCCCCGTGTTTCACATCAGCTACAAATATAACCCTTTAAGAACCACATAATGTCTCAAAGCTTCATCTTTAATTGTCATCATGATGCACCAACACAGTGTCAGTAAGAAACTCCCGGCACTGCGCTGTACATCATGCCAACCCTTTAGGATGGACAGAGAGAAGAAAGAGCATCAAAAGGGAGTCCAGCTTTCCCCCAGAATCCCTAAACAGGGGAGTTATTCTTGAGGCAACCTGGACTCCCTTTTGACGCTCTTCTCTCTGTGATGGGCAGATGCATCACCGGAGCACTCACTAGACTCACTAGAGCTGCATTGGTGCATCTACAAAAGTTCGGTTGCATTAAAATGCTTTGCTGGCCACAAATGGTTATATAACCTTTTAAGGTTGGATGTCGCTAAAACATTAATTTGTCGTCATGATGCACCGATGCAGCCCCGGCGGAGAAACTGCATTGGTGCATCATGCCAACCCTCCCTGAGTGTCTTAACCCAGGGTCGGCATGATGCTTAAATACAGCATTGGCGAGTTACTCGCAAGGGCTGCATTCATGCATCATGACGACCAAGGGCATGATGCATTAAGGCATCATGCGGTCCTTAAAGAGATAAAGGGCACGAGGCAGGCTGTGTGTGTTGTGCCCAGTCAGGGGTGAATGTGATTAGACACACCCCAGCTTAGACTGAGGGAGTGTTGTCTTATTTCTGAGATTTGATGTGGAATCTGTGAGGTTTTGATGCGCCACGTGTTGATAGTGCTATCAGGTTATCGTTTATTGAAGGCCTCGTTAAATTATCTGATTGCGTCTATGGATTCGGTCGTGCTAAACGATTTGCAGAAAGCGGCGTGACTCCTTCCCTTGAGAACACACTCCTGATACTGTTACGGCTGTCCCTACTTCTCTCTCATTGCCACCTCTCCTATCTCCATGCTTCTCTGCTTTTCTCTGTGCCTCTTTTGCCTCTATTTCTACTTCCAAAAATGGTTCCCATGACTATTTTCAATTACTAATACCAAAAGCATGGCTGAGACTTCTGCAATTCAAAGAATCTATTCTCTAGATGTTCCCTAAAATATTTATAAAAAAAGTTTAATATCTGAATATATGAGTATGCCTAAAAGTATGGCGTAGGAATATGTAGGGGGTGATCCGCCGTCTTTAAGCAGAGAATAAAGTAGTGCTGGTAGTAACAAATGAAACCTGTGCTAGGAGAGTGGCCTCTCTAACTCTACCCCAATTAATCAATACCTAGTCAGACCTTGCCCCTTTTTCCTCGCGGTTCGTTAACTCAGAACCCCGCTCTGTACTACATTGGTTCGCGTGCTGACATTTCGCTCTTAATCCACTCGATATAAAAGTGAGAAATAATACTCCAGTAATTGCAGATTGGAGAGTAAAACAAAAACGGTCCAACATTTGCAATCGATTGCTCCCCGATGGCTTACAATTTGAAATAGGATCCGAGGAGCGAGATTTTCCCATATTTGGGGTAGGGCGGAGTTAGATGAATTGTGATTGATTACTAGTTAAAATGGGTTAGATTCAAACAGATTATAATTAACATCGAGACCTGGTCCAATATTTACCTACCATATTGGGGTGGTCGGCAGTGGTTTAGTATTTAACTCTTTAAGGGCCGTATGGTGCATTAATGTGTGCTTTGTTGTCATAATGTATGAATGCAGCCCTGGCGAATTTACTTGCTAGGGTGCATTCATGCATCATGTCGACCCTTTGGGAGTGCACCAACCCAGTAGGGGAAGGCCTGCGTCTCGAATGCTGTACCGGTGTGTCACTCGCCCGGGCTGCATTCAAGCATTATGCCAACCCTATAGGGTCGAGGCACTCCCAACGGGTAGGCATGATGCACCGATACAGCACTGGCGAGTTACTCCCCAGGGCTGCAATCATGCATCACAACGACAAATGACTAACGGCATAATACATTAAAGTGCCATGTGTGCCCTTAAAGGGTGAAGGCATGTAGAGTCACTCCAGTTACCACAGAAAAGATACAAGATACCTTAACTCTTTAAGTGTACCATAATGCCTTAATGCTTCATGCTCATTTAACATCATGAGGCAGCAATACAATGCAGTGTTGGGAAATTACTCAACAGCGCCGTATTGATGTATCATGCGGACCCTCTGGGAGTGTATCAATGTTTCATTGTTGTCAGGATATGATGCATGAGTGCAAGCTTCTCACCAGTACTGCATGCATGCATCATGACAAGCAGGCTTAGTGCATTAAATCACTTCACTGGCTACTGTCTTTAAGGTCTAAAACAATCAAAATACCCCCCCTCCATCAATCTCAGCCAACATGAATACTGGTGAAGTCAGATTTGCCTATAGAAGCTCTGGGACCCATGCGACTGTTCATCCCTTTAGGGCCATACACTGCTGGCCATGTCTAAATGTCCCTATATATAGAGCTGAGTACCTGTCCCGACTGCACTCTGACTGTTATTTTTTATGAAATACTGCAATGCCATTTATTTAACCAAAGAGCGCCGTATTTCACACCCCCGTGAAATAACCCATGTCCGTATTTCACGGCCTTGTGACGTCATCAAAATGGCGGTTTGTTTACATTTGAACGATGTAGAAAAAGACTAGTTTAAACCCTTCACCCCCCCTAGAGGCCCTAATAATTTAATTTGAATCGAAAAAGGTAAAAAAATAAACACAAAGGGACACTTGTTTTTGGTCTGTTGCAGGGTTATTTCACTTGTTGACCCTCGGGCCGCATTTCACTCGGCCTGCAGCCTCGTGAAATACGGCCCGAGGGTCAACTCGTGAAATAACCCTCCAACAGACCAAAAACTCGTGCACCTTTGTCTATTTACTGGACGTGCAGTAAGATCTGCGGGTTTAAGCACCACGATGCCTTACAAGAGTACAAACAGCCAACAAGAATCCTGTAGAAGTCTAGTTCCTGTATGGGACACATGAGACTATCTAATTACCTCTTTATACAGATTGGAGTGGCGCAGTGTGATGGTTGTATAAGGCAGTGTGACCGTCTCTGTGTTGTGCTGACCATTTACTAGATTACTTCCTCAATCCATTAACCCAGATGTATTAAGTAATATACCACTGTGTGTACCGGCACTTACTGCTTAATACCCAGTCAGCATTTCTTAACTCTTTAAGGACGGAATAGTGCATTAATGCATCATGCCTTGGTCGTCATGATGCATGAATGCAGCCCTGACGAGTAACGTGCCAGTGCTGCATTCAAGCATCATGCTGACCCTACAGGATTGAGACCCTCCCGAAGGGTTGGCATGATGTACCAATGTAGCAATGGTGAGTTACTCGCCAGGGCTGCATTTGTGCATCACGACGACAAATGTCATCTTTTAGTGACATCCGTCCTTAAAGCGTCTCATCTGGGGGCCCAGAGTAGCTCCATAAATATTGCACCTCAATTTGTAATTCCTGAGAATTATCATAGATAAGTACCATTTGAAGTATTTGCAATGTATTTGCAATTTAGCTGATGAGTTATTCCTATCTTGGTTTCTATTGGCAGCCCTGGACAATGATTGCCATAAAGCTCATGCATTTAAGGCTCATTTCTACACAGTGCTCTCTGGGCTATAGTGTATGCAATGCTGAGTATGTATCCATTGATGGATTTGAGGTTCTTAAGGTATTTGATAAAAGTGTTTAAAGGTCCACGAGGATACCAACTGGGGATTTAACATTGCACCAACAAATACACCTTACATTTCACACTTCAAACACCTCAGTAGCTTTCCCACTATGTAAAGTGGTTCATTGAGAACCCATTACAGCCTATAGGAAAACGTGCCGGACACCGACTACAGCCGGCTAAAAACCTGCTGGACCGGCAGAAAGTCCCAATGACCGGCTGTGATCATGGGCTACATGCCAGTTTTTACGGCTTGTAAATCTGACCATTATTAAGGTTTCTAGAGAGCCTAAATAACACACAAAAGTTTATAAACAATGATCTTTAATATGATTTAGATATACCAGTAGCCTCTATTTAACATTATTCCCTCTCTACATACATCAATTCTTGCTTATTACTACATTTCTAGTTATGAACATTTCCCCTGGGTATCCGGGCCTGCAAACATTTAGCCGGGCCTGTAGAGTAACAAACCTGCAGGACCAAATGTCCAACATGGTGAAAAACCTTTCGTATAGACTGCCCATTATAGCATTATGTGGCCTCTAAAGGCACAGAGGGTACTTGGGGGGTTGAGCCAGACGCTGGTATCTGACTGCAGCTGACGGCAAGAAGGCAGTAACAGCAGGATTAGTTCTCTCACAGCACACTAGGGGACGCTGCTGAGCACGGCGCTGCCGGTACTGCCACCTGGTGTGACACAGGTGAACTACAGCACGAGCTGCTCAGCCAGGAGGCTGAGCTGCTCAGGTTGGATGGAACTCTGAGAAGATAAATTGAAAGAATGGTCCATGGTATTTCTCTGGATAAGTTACCGTTCATTGGAACACAGCGGTATGGCTCCATCCCAATTATACTTCATTCTCAATCCCAAAACTATGATCACTCACCACTCAACTGTTTGACATAAGTGCATAACCTCTTAAGATTTGGCAAAAACATAATTGCGAGAAATTCACCCCTTATACTATAAGTATTTGATTGATAGATATACTGGCGAGTGTATGTGAACAGTGAATAGATCTATATGTACCACAGTGGTTGATACATTTTAATCTATGAGTGGTTGATACATGATACGGTCAGCTTCATTATTCATATGTAATCACTAAGCACTAAGGGAGTGGTCATTTTTTAACAACAGGGGGGGTTGGTGGAGTTAGGGGGGGACCAAAAAAATTTGGACCCCTTGAAGGGGGGGACCAAAAAAATTGCACCCCTTTTTAGTGAAAAGCCCGCGCGTTACTATAGATCAAAGGGGTCGGCCGCGGTCAATTTCGGCCGGCCTGAGGGGGGGACCAAAAAAGTTTCAACTCGCCCGCGCAAAAATCAACCGACCCCCCCCTGTTGTTAAAAAGTGACCACTCCCTAAGCGTAACCCTACCATGTACCCCTTGTGACATTGTCTTCCTTGAGTCTGGTCCTTGATGTAGGCACTGGGCAGGGTTTGGAGCCAATACCACAGACACAGAAACATGGATTGATGGCCTCCTTACTGGGAGGGATGGTCGGAGTCAGAGCCTCAAAATCAATTGGATCTCAGCGCATTTTAACCCTTTAAGGCTAGCATAGTGCTTAATTGCACTCTCCCCTTTTTGTCGCCAGGATGCATGGATGCAGCCATGGTGAGTAACTCGCCAGGGCTGCATTCATGCATCGTGCCAATCCTACAGGAGTGATATGATGCCGAAGGGTCCCGAAGATACTTTCTGGCAATACATCGATGCATTATGACACCAAGGGGCGGATTCAGAGGGGGGGTTCTGGGGGGCAGGAACCCCCCCTTTTGGAAAAAAAATTAAATTTTTTAATGATAATTTGATCCGCCATGAGTCGTGGCGCGTCACTTTTTGGTACTTTGGTGTTTGGTGGACCCCCCCTTTTCAAATTCCTGGGTCCGCCCCTGCCGTGAGTATTGCTTTTAGGCATCATGCCATTCTTAAAAGGGTTATGGGGATCACACAGAATAAAAGGATCGCCTCTCTGACAAATAACCTGTAAGGAGATGAGGACTAACATGATCACGCGGCAGCCTTTGATCTGCTCTATTTGAGGTAACGGGTTTGAGGTTTCTTACGTTTGGTGATTTCACTCGGGGAACGAGGGAAGGGGTGACGACCATCTGTCTGGGTTAAGGGACGACTGTTTGTGATCTCTTTATGCCTTGTTTGCTGTTGTTGTTGTCGTCCAGGCACCGATATATTCTGATTCCCATCTTTATTGCCAAATGGCTCTTGATACCATAACATTACTACTTCATTTGACTCTTCTTCGTAATCCCCTTTTTGATTCAACCTATCTGTCTTTCTTGTCTTGTTTGCTTGCTTCCTTTCTTGCTTGTCTGGGGGTCGCTTATAGGTGAAAAGTGGTTTTAACCTAGATCGACTGGGAATCCAACCCAGATGTCTTGCATGGACTTCCAGCATGCTAACCGTTACACCACAGACCTCTCCATCCACCTACATACGTCACACATTACTGGATTGATACAGGAGGGGCGTAGTGATTACCCTAGTGTTTCACCCCTTCAAGCTTAACCACCAAGGCATGGAAATTACTAAGCCCCTGCACTTGCTCCCTTTGTTTCTTCGTTTTCTCCTTCTGTGCGTAAAAGCAAGTATGTGCTCCTATGTATCTACCCCAGTCAATATTCCCCTTTACCCTTCACATATCTAACCTGAAATAATTTTTTTCTCTTCCGCAGGAGAAGCAGAATATGAAGCACTCGGAGATCATGAAGATGACCACGTCGACCTTGACCTCCAGTCCCAAGGTGGACACGTGGCGGAGTGACCTGTCTGACCTTGACTTTGATGACCAGGTGGAGAAGGTCACGGGCGCCATAGAGCTGTTTGACAGTAACCTGATGGGCGGGACGCACCTCAAGGAGGAGGACTTCGCAGATAACCTGGAAGAGAGATTACAGGTCAGTAGGTCAAGGTCATACATATGTAGGCCAAGGTCAAATATGGTAATGTCAACAGGTCAGACTCATATTGGATATGGCTATATGCTATAGGCTCGTCCTCAATGAGAGTAGACTCTGAAGATAGCCGATAACCTGGAGGAGAGACTACTGGTCAGTAGGTCAAGGTCATTCATATGTAGGTCAAGGTCAAATATGGTAATGTCAACAGGTCAAACTTATGTCGCTCATGGGTATATAGGATCGTCCTTAATGAGGGTAGACTTCGCCGACTATCTGGAGAAGGAATTACAGGTCAGAAGGTCAAGCCTTGAAGGTCATTCATATGTAGGTCAAGGTCAAACATAGTAATGTCAGCAGGTCAAGCTTACAGGTATATAGATCCCTGCTGAAGGGAACAAGAATAACCATAGGGTCGGCGCTGTAAGTCACTTACCGGTGTTGCATTCAGACAAAGTGCATTAAACATGTTTAAGTCCTAGTTTCAGGACGTGATGAGTTGTTATAAGCAAATGATCCGTGACACTTATCTGTGCGGGAAAAGAATTTGGAGAAGCCACCAGATCGGCCTTGTCAGATTTAATATGACAGTCGTGACGACCAGGGGAATTAGCCAGCATATTTATGGTCCTGAAATAGGGTTAATTTAATTGCTTTTTACTTGTACTTCTGATTGGGAGTTTGAAGAAGTATTCCCCTGGTTTCCCCAGGTGTATTTACTAAATTTAAGTACCTTCCCACCCCTGGTATTGCTGCACGGTATTGCTGCTTGCCGAGAACCAGAAAATGTAGCTTGGTTCCGTCCATTTCCACCAGGGGGCGCCATGGTGTCAGAGCAGCTCCATGAGAAGCTCCTCACGATCCCAAATCCATGTTCAGTACGGACTATGACGGCCACGTCATCTTAACATCTCTTACACCACCCTCTTATATAACCTACACTGGGCTCCTGAACCTCTACTTTTCTCAGTGTCCTGGTCACCACAGACACTCTGGTGTCAGGTTCCATCATCCTGACTCAGGATAGGGCCATTAGCTGTTATGTGTAGCACTCTGTTCCCGAGTGGAAATAGACACTGATGCTGGATCAACATTGATCAACCTTAAGGCCACTCAAAAAAAAAAGTGGTTTCTCATCACCAAGGTCTGAAAAATCTGGAGAGGGAGGCTTTTTTTTAATTTTTTTTTTTTTACTCGCAGGTTAAAATGTATGGGATGATATACGTTTTTCATGACCAAAATTCACATTTTGGAAGTTAAGAACTTAAGGATCTTTAAAAGTAGGGAAAACATAAGTTATTTCTACCCTACTGCATTACTGGCAGTATTAGCTTTAATTTGATACCAAATATCCCAATATTTGTCCATTTTTATCAAATTTTTCATAAAAAATTAGCAAAAAAAAAAAAAAAAAAGTTTTCCTCAAAAGCTGATTTTTATGATGCGCGCGGTGATGCGAAACCATTTTATTTTTTTGAGTGGCGTAAGGACCATTTTTAGGGGAAATCCCTTGAGCCTCAATGTGACAAGTCAGTTACAAATTCGGAAGTCATTGTCCTTAGATATCGGAACATCCGCTTTTAACATATTGTGAATCTCTACATTGAAAAATGACAGTGTTTTGTCCTAAAGACCAGGCATTTGCTAAAATGGTGTATGGACTCTTTGTAAAGACCTAGTCATAACCATATCTATCCTTTGATATATCAACATAACAAGAGAGGTTTGCCGTCGATAGACTACATGTATCTCAGACTCTGTGCTATAATGTGAACTATGTACTAAATAACCTCCATGTACCACACACTATATGATATGATATTGTTTGTAGGAGACCCATTCAGAGATGGCACACCTCCAGCCACATATACACTATGTACTAGATAGATTCCCTGTACTACGTATTATAGTATTGTATTTACTAGATAACCTTCATTTACCTCAAACTATGTGTTATAATGTTGTAGGAGACCCATTCAGAGATGGCGCGCCTCCAGCCGCAGATTAACCTCATCCTGGAGGCAGGAGAGAGGCAGGTAGAGGCCATACAACACTAGTACTATGTACTAGATACACTACATGTACCACACACTATGTGTTTTAATACACATGTTTTATCCCCTGTAGGAGACCCACAGTGAGATGGCGCGCCTCCAGCCACATATACACTATGTACTAGATAGATTCCCTGTACTACGTATTATAGTATTGTATGTACTAGATAACCTCCATTTACCTCACACTATATGATATGATTTTGTTTGTAGGAGACCAATTCAGAGATGGCGCGCCTCCAGCCGCAGATTTACTTGATCCTGGAGGCGGGAGAGAGGCAGGTAGAGACCATACAACACTAGTACAATGTACTAGATACACTACATGTACCATATACTATGTGTTATAATAGACATGTTTTATTCCCCTCTAGGAGACCCACAGTGACCCTCCAGCCACAGATACACTATGTGAATCGATATAGATCGATTCCCTGTACTACATACTATAGTTTTGTATGTACTAGATAACCTCCATATACCCCACACTATATGATATGATATTGTTTGTAGGAGACCCATTCAGAGATGGCGCGCCTCCAGCCGCAGATTAACCTCATCCTGGAGGCAGGAGAGAGGCAGGTAGAGACCATACAACACACCGACCCTGACAAGGCACAGCGGGTCAGGACCAAGATGGAGCAACTCAAGGTGAGCATCAACCCTTTAAGGGCCACATTTTAAGGTCTGCAAAGTGCTTTTTTTTTTAATTTACCGGATTATTTTTGGGATGTCGGACTTTATATGATGGCATGAGCTACTTAAAACGATTGGAAGCATGTAAATATTCAAATTAGAACAGAACAAGTGATAATAATAGCTAGGCATTTCCCCTAAAAAAACATCAAATCTGCATAAAATTCGGTTTGAATTATAAATAGAGGCGATTCCAGTCAGAGACAAACGGCTCGGGTTCCCTGGGGGTGATAAACTAAATAGCAAGCTTAGGAATCCATGAAATCTAAGGTTTAAACAGTTTTTGAGCAAACTTCTCAATATTTAACCCATGTTAAAAAAGCTTAGGAATCCATGAAATCTAAGGTTTGAAACAATTTTTGAGCAAACTTCCCAATATGTAACCCATGTTAAAAAAGCTTAAGAATCCATGAAATCTAAGGTTTGAAACAATTTTTTAGCTAAACTTCCCAATATGTAACCAATGTTGAAAAAACCTACCACACACCACTATGTCCCAATCCCTTCTCCTTCTCATCGGAAAATGCTGGTGTATGTAATAATACGGTCTACCAGGCCAGTGCATTCTTGCCAGGATAAATAAATGAAATTCAAATAAAATCAAAATCCTTCCAGACGCGGTGGAACACGGTTAACATCAGCGCGGTGGAGCAGCGGAGCCAGATGCAGGCGCTCATGCCGCGCTGGCAGCAGTACCGGTGTGAGACGGAGGAACTAGCGAGGTGGTTAGACCATATCGAGGTACAGATACAGCAGGCCGAACAGGACGAGGCCAAGCGCAAGGTGAGTGTACACGAGTCTACGACGAGTTGATGATTATTTATGTACCATGTGTGTGTAGGTTTGTTGTAGAGATGATGTTTTCTGGGGGAGACATGAACGACTTTTTTTCCAGCGCTGAAGTCATACTCGGTATTAAAAACCCAGACCTGTAGTTTGACAACAGCAAGGGTATGACGTATTATTTCATGTGGAGAAACAAAGTTACTATGCTTAAGTACTGGAATGGCCGTTCTGCACACCCCCATGGAGAAACTGATGCTCATTCTCCATGGGCTGTTTCTCCATGATGATGTAACTAAGATAGCTATGAAACCAATCTTTAAATGTTGTTTTTAGATATAATTCATCAATAATTACATGAAATAAACACAGAGATCCACTCTAATCAGTCTGAATTCCTGGTTTCTCCACTTGTGGTATCTTGGAACATATCACACTCGGCTCCGCCTCGGGTGATATGATCCAAGATACCACTCATGGAGAAACCTCGGTAAAGTTGCTGAAGTCTGGGAACTTTAATGTGGTACTTAATAGTTCTTAAAGTCCAAACGTTCTGAAGACAATTAGGTAGTGGTTTATGGACTAGAATATGGCCACTTTTTACAAACAAAGAAGAGCACGATCCTAAGCAATGTTGTCTTTTACCGTTGGAGTCTGAAGCACTTGTGCCTTTTTGAGTTTATAACGTATTTATTCACTTGGTGATGTTATCAATACGATATAAGTCAATGGACCAATGGTCCCAAAAACATAATTATACAGTTGATACATGGGTGATCATTTGTTGGATTATCAAACTAGGCATAGAGTGTCCGCGATGTCCGTCAATATCAATAAAATATATACTGCATACAGGCAATACAAGTTTAGTTGATATGAGAAACCAGCGCTCACTTAGGCCTAGTGAAACATCTTGTTATAACATCATGTAATGTATGGTAATTTACGGTGTTGCACAGATGTTACAGACATGTAAATCAATTGTGCGAGATGGTACAGGATGCCTATACCGGAGGCAGTATGACGTGTTTTGTTTGTTGTTAAACAGGCGTAACACTGGGTAACCTTGTGTACCATGTGTACCGTGTTGTGTCCCTATATTCCTGTCGTAAAGTATTGCCATGGTATTTTAAGTCAACAATTTATTGGCGGTTTATCCAAACCACATGGATGCTGTGTTGTGCTATAACTTTGTATGCACCTGCATAAATCTGCATAAAATATTACTTCGGCTAGCGTCCCAGTCGTTCCATCATACCTATCATCTCTCCATTGTTCTTAGTAGAACCAATGCAATAAAGGACTGGTGCCACTGGACACAGTCTGATGAAATTTAATTTCATTTCACTGCGATCTTCTCACTAGAAGTGATCATCTTTATCAGAATGATATTCTGAAATGTCTAGCAAAAGCTAGCAGAGGGAAATGTATTGAGCAAAAGATGAACGCACGAAAATGTACTAGTAATAAACACACATACGCAGTATGAGCTTCTAATTTGAAATATATGAAAATCGGTTGACATTCTTACCCCTCAAACTGGCATGAAGTTGCCTGAACTGGGAGAAAGGTGCCACCATTGGGACCTGCAGTACAGTGAAGTGTCTGTCATAGCCCGGTTGTACCGTTGTACCGTTAGGTGGGGCTGCCTTTAGTACAGGGCATTTAGCAAATGGTTAATGGCAGATTATAGAATCTAATAACACACAACTAAATGTGATTCATGAATACCGTCCTGCGGTGGTATTATGTTGAGGAACAGATTGCATTATAGTACCTAACATACTTAGAGTGACATCAGCTTCAGCTTCAATATGGGAAATGTGCCTGATATAGGCAAGCCGCCAAAGAGAAAGTTAATTGATAAAACTGCAGGGAGTCATTAGGTGAGTGTAACCCTCACAGTGGGCAGCACCCCTAAATGCTCTATGGCTAATTTTATCACCTCCAGGGTCCACTGTCCATCATAAATGACCACTGTAACCCTGTGATGTCTGAGAGTGTGATTCTCAGAATAGGGTGAGTTACTCCTAAATGAATGTCTAAATGGGTTGTTTAAATGGTGTGAGGTGATGGTATCTGATGTTAATGAGCTAACACCTAAAATTGAGGATTACAACCTCCCAGTTGGGAGTTTCCCCAAATTCTCCGGTCTTGACTATAGTCACCAACCAATCTCTGGGTGGCTTCCCGTACATAGATCTTCATTGTTCACCCTTTAAGGGCCGCACAGTGCTTTAATGCACTTTGTCGTCATGATGCATGAATGCAGCCCTGATGAGCAACTCACCAGCGCTGCATACATGCATCATGACGATCGTATGAGGGCAATACATTTCCAAAGGGTAGGAATGATGCGCCAATGCATTGCTGGTTGCCATGATATATCATGTCAAACACTTAGGACTGCATGTTGCTGAAAGACAACAGTTGTTGTATGAAGGGCACATGTGGCCCCCGGCGAGTAACTCGCATTGGTCCACCATGGCGACCCTTCAGGAGTTTGTCAGCCCCTTAGGGTCTTAATTCGCCAGGGCTGCATTGGTGCATCATGACGGCAAAGCACATTGAAGAACCATGCTGTCCATGTTTAAAGAATCAAAGAGTTTCTATCCCAGTGCTAAGGATGTTGGTGTCACCACCGACTGGAATGTGGTGCTCTACAGCTGAGTACAACAATTGCAGTTGCAATAACCATCCACAACAAGTCTCTAATTGCCAATTCTGGAGGCTGATGAGAGAGGCCGACCCAGGAATGTGGTCCGGTTTCCACGGCATAGGGTAACCTCAGGAGGTCTGACAGATCAAAGTGTCAGTGGACAAATCTTACAGTACAGCACAACGAGTAAGCCCCACACACAGAAAAGTAAAGGTGTCAACTGTGTCTCCCGTGTGGCTCTGGTTAATTAGAGAGTCAAACTGCAAATGACTCTATTTATATGCAGGGTCATCTTTAGTTGACTCTGATAGTACAGAGTCAATTTGAGTTGACACTGATCGTACAGAGTCAACTATAGTTGACCCTTCATATCAGCGGGGTCATTAGCAGTGTGACTCTCTATTTTACCAGAGCCAAGTGGGAGACACAGTTGACACCTTTACTTCTCTGTGTGCAATATAGGGTGCGTAGGTGAACCCGTTGCAACGTAAGAAAATAGCTACAAATACTCTAGATTCAAGACAGAATTTACGGGTGCTCGGGAAACTTATATTTCTTCATCCAGGGAGATCTTGTATCTTAACCAAGATATGGTATACAGCAGGGTACATGCTTGACACACAGTAATTTAAAGAGACTCCCAGTAAAGATCTTTCTTTCCTAAGAAGTAACATTTTCCCTCTAAACCCTTATAGCGTGAAATAGATTCCTGTCCTGATTCGAGGGTCACCTGTTTTATATGTTGTATCGGGTTCGCTTACGCCCCTATACAATCTGACAACAACCTCTCACTTATACCACAGCGGGCACGGAGAACAAAGCATTTCACACCTCTTGTATACTGCATACAGCTAGTGGTATAAAGTAGTTATAGGACTAGTACCAAGCTGTAGGGGTATTCAGATACAGATATAAGGCTCCTTCAGATTCAGATATAAGGCTCCTTCACTGTATTTCGTGTACAGATTGGTACACGTGCTATAACTACTACTTAACCGGACAAGGGGTTTTAATAAGACGTAAATGAGATGCATAATTAGAGCCGTTAGCGCCAACAGGCAGCTGCTGGCTGACGTACCATTTCACACACCCTCACACTTCAAGGACCCCATAGTGCTTTAATGCATCATGCCTTTGGTCGCCATGATGCATGAATGCAGTCTTGGCGAGTAACTTGCCAGGGCTGCATTGGTGCATCATGTCGACCCTTTGGGAGTTATCAGCCAGTGGGATTAGCAGGAAGCTTGAATGCAGCCCTGGCGAGTTCCTCAACAGGGCTGCATTCATGTATCATACTAACCAAAGGCATGATGCATTTATGCAATGTGCAACCCTTAAAGGGCTAACAATCGATAGAGTTTATAGATAAAGGAGAATAAATGCTGGAGTGAATTATGAGTTCATTGGCCTCAGAGAGATGGAGAAATGGTTGACAGAAAAAGCCCTGTTACAGTCATTTGTCAGTTCAACAGGCGTGCCGTAGAGGAGCATCCTGTATTAATTTGTGCGTCAATAGGATGTGTAAGACAAATACCCTCTATTGAGGACATGGTGCGGTACACATTAAGTATGGACGCTCAGGAAAACCCCTTCCTCCAGGTCAATCTTTTATGTTTCCAAGTACCAAACATTATCCAATGAAATACAAAAGGTGTGAATACATAGACAAAACTCCACTTGTACATCATACTTCGCGAGTTGAAGCTGGGTCACATCACACGATGCCGAAGGCCCAGCTTCAACGAGTGAGGTATGATTGACATGTATGTCAATAAGTGGGGTTTTATTACATGGCCCTACTGTCTTAAATGAAGAAAATCAATAAACCTAGAGGCCACTCCATGGGGGCATGGAGTACGGAGGTCCCATAGGCTTAGCATTGCAAGCCCGTACCACCATGTGATAAAACCTCAAAGATCCTTCAATGCCTTTGCATCAGCAGTACATGAAAGCCATCCTGAGGCCAGCATACACCAGGCCCCAGTGTGGGAGTACTTTGGGGACAACAGGAAGACCTGGTCACTGTCTCAGCCTGCCTCAGCCCCTGCACACCTTAACCCTGTAAGGACAGCATGTCACTAAAAGATGACATTTGTCCTCATGATGCACCAATGTAGCTCTGGCAAGTAACTCGCCGGTGCTGCATTGAAACATTATGTGGGCCCTTCGGGAGTGTTACAACCCTGTATGTTAGCATGATGCTTGAATGCAGCACTGGCGAGTTACGCACCAGGGCTGCATTCATGCATTATCCCGCCCAAGGACATAGTGTATTAAAGCACTATGCGGCCCTTAAAGGGTTAATACGTGGAGCCCGCTGTCCACTTTAATACATGCAGGAGGCGCCGACTGTCTCTGCCTTATCTGACGTTATGCCACCTCCCATCTCCTGCCTCACCCCTCCTACCAGGGTTAACCCTTTAAGTGCAGCATAGTGATTTAATGTGCAGCGCTGTAAATAGGAAGTGTAGGTATACAGTAGAATCTATTGTAGTTTTAAAACAACTACAGTCGATTTACAGTCGATTCGACGGTTTACCTACAGTTCAGTCACTGTACACCTACAAAAATGGCGACAAATAGTAAATGCCGCTTTTTTCATGATGCATGAATGCAGTCCTGGCGAGTTACCAGGGCTGCATTCATGCATCATGCTGGTCCATAGGGGTTGAGGCACAAAGAGTGGGCTTAATGCATGAATGCAATGGACTAGACTCACAAGGGCTGCATTAATGCAACATGCCGACGGCGGGTAAAGCACTATGCGGCCCTTAAAGTATTAACTAAGAAGCATGGCTTCAAAGGCTGGTCTCCACCCTGAAGAACCCGGCTTGAACCCGACGTAATCAAACGAGGATCAGGCTACCTGTGTGTGTGTGTGTGGGGAGGGGGCTGTTCTATGCATATTTGGTGTCTTTGCATAATATTTAGCTTTCATTATGAATCCAACTTAAACCCCTTAAGGACGGCATAATGCCTTGATGCGTCATACCCTTTGTCGTAATCTTGCATCAGTGCAGCTCTGGGGAGTAACTCGCCAGTGCTGCATTAATATCATAATATTGACCCTACGGGGCTGACACTCCTGAAGGGTCGGCATGGTGCATGAATGCAGTGCTGGCGAGTTATTCACCAGGGCTGCATTCATGCATCAGCAAGACCATGACATGATGCATTAACGCATTAAAACACTTATATTTACACAATCATGGATCTATTAAGATTATGGTTAGTACTAGGTAGAATTTCTACATCCTAAAATCAATTAAATTGACAAAATTCAGATGGTTTAATTTAGGCAATGTTTCAAGGATTCCTACCATTTCCCAAAAGGATGTCGGATCCTGATTGATCCTATGCCGAGTAACTGAAAATGGGAAAACCAGGTGCCGTGATGTTCAATGGCGCCTACATTTGTTTTAGGAAGATGACACAAAAAGGGAGAGATTTTATTCAAAGGGAAGGGATTTTCAGAAGATGAAAGGACCAATGTTTACAAGGCCACGCGCAGACTTCCAGCTCAGTGTTGAACCTGGCTGGTTTAGACTGTAACAGTGCCAAGGGGGGACTGTAAACGGCTGGCATCTTGTCCTCCATTTTGACAGGAATTTCCGCCAAAATGGCGCTGGTACCTACTTTGGTAGCCAGAACATCAGCAACCAGCTCACTGCTGGTTTCAGTCATACCAGATGAGTGATCAACAGTGACCGGCTCTGTGGCCAATCAGAAGGTCCTGAAGTAGTTACTGCATGCTCATACCCTACACATAGGCTGGCTACACAGAGAAAAGAAGTAGAATCACTGTGACTCCCCACTTGATCACTGAGATAACTCTCCCAGGACTCTAAAGTGACTCCATAATATCAGCAGGACCCCATAATAATTCTACCATGACTACTAGTCTGAGACTCCCTAATGATTGGGAGTCACTTTAGAGGTTATGGGGAGAGTTACTTCAGTGATCGAGTCCAGACTCCCATTTGGGAGTCACTGTGATTCTATTTCTTTTCTCTGTACAGGCTATAGGTGGGTCGGTCCCCTGTTACATTCACTAAATGTGAAGGTGTCAGACTCAGAGTGATGGGAAATGTAGGAACTCCACAAATGGCGGTGGTGGAGTGCAGACCTTACATGGTAGCAGCACAGGACCCTCCCCTAGCTGTGGAAGGACCCAGGCAGGGACTCCAGGTGGTCGGGCTTAGCTGGGACGGATCTGGAAGAGTTGTAGAAATGAAGGGATCTGGGCCTGTTCGGGGGCAGCAGCGGCAGATTGCGGCTCTCCCCTCCCAGGTCGGGGTTAAGACTTTAACTCTTTAAGGACGGCATGTCACTAAAAGGGGACATTTTTCGTCATGATGCACCAATGCAGCCCTGGTGAGTAACTCGCCGGTGCCGCAATGATGCATTTTTAAGAACTTATTTTTTTGTAAAGAGCGACCCTTTGGGAGTGTCTCAACCCTGTAGGGTCGGCATGATGCTTGAATGCAGCACTGGTGAGTTACTTTCCAGGACTGCATTTATGCATCATGACGACCAAGGCAAGGATATGATGCATATATATGATGCATTAGGGTATGATGCCCCTTTTGTCATCATGATAGACCCAAGCATCCCAGCAGAGAAACCCGCCACCATCAATCTAATTCAATTTGATAGTTTTCTTTTATTCTGCATACTCAAACAAGTAAAAGTATAACAACAATCGCATATGTTTCCATCGGAACACGGAGAAGGTTGGTACTTATGATACATTTTCATTCAAAATAAGCTTTTATAGCACCTCCATTTCAAGATGAATATATGACGATCCACAGAAAGTAGGACGGCTTGATTCATCTGTGAGCCCTTAATGTATTAACCTTCCCCACAGCTCTGACGCCAAGTACAGGCATGGGCCGCAACTGACGCTATTTATAGCATCTCTGTGACCCAGTTATTAGTAGGATGAGGGTGAGCCACTATGTGCGCTATACTGGCGACCCGTGCATGGTTCTCTGTTATATTTTGCTCCCCTACAATGCTGTGGCTATGGAGGTCAGTCCTGCAGCAAGGTTGGTGCAAGGCAGAGGGGGGACTTTGCTTAAAGGGGCTATATCATCAGTTAAAATATTATTTGCAAATTCTGGATACCAGGAAAATTCTTTATTATGCCTTATGATAATCATGTCACCTTTCAATGCATTCAAATACATGTATTTTCACCAGAATGGGATGCTCAAAGGAGATGGGGGACTTCTAGTGACGCACCCTCAATCTACTAACCCAATCACCACCATGGTGCTTGGAGAGGAAGATAGGTTTGCGCCCTTGAGTACAGGGGAGGTGGGGGTGAATGGGTAGGCTGGGAGGGGGTACACGAGACACATATTAGGTAGGTAGTGGTTGGGGATGTAATGGTAGTGGGTGGTAGGAGTGGGTGGGAGTGCTTCTATGCATTCTGTCTTTTGTCGTCATTCAACCCTGCTGAGTAACTATATTCATGCACACTGACAACCCAATAGTGTATACATTCTGGAAGGCTTTGCATTATAGACCAATGCATTACCAATAATGTTGTGGTATATCGTGATGGCACATGGACTGGAACCTTGAGAGATCAAATTCTACCAGGAACCTTGAATCATGGTCCAGTTCGAAGCAAGTATATGAGCCTAGTATAGGAGCCTAGTATAGGTGCCTAACTTATAGGAACCTAGCACCAGTGCGTACATGTTTAGGGGCCTAGTATAAGAGGGGGGGCAGATATTAGGTAGGTAAGGATAGCAGGAGGTGGTCGGGGTATTACTGCTTCTATAGTGTAGGAGGGGTGGTGAGGGGTACATACAAGAGACATATATTAGGTGAGTAGGGGGGAGTAGGGGCGGTAGGGATGGGTGCACTGATATTCTTTGGTGTCCTATACGACCAATCTCTCAGTCACTATAGTGCCTAACCAATTTAGTCATTCTTGGCTTCCTATACAACCAACCTAGGTTAGTTAATATGATTAACTAGGTTAATTGATATTGTCAGGTTGGTCAGTACTGACCAACTCACCATAGTCTTCTCCATTTCAATGAGTTTTAGGCCAAGTCATTTTAAATGACATGTCAGTCGTATGTTATTTTGCCTAAATCTTTTTTGAATGGCACTTGGTCATGCCCGACCAATGTCCCTATGAGGCCAAAAAAAAGGTGTGTTTCAGGTTACATAGTCTGAAAATCTAGGTAGGGTAGGTCGGATTTCTTTTTTGATTGATTTTTTTTTAATCTGGCCTGAGATGTATCCAAGAATTAACTCGCAAACTCCAGCGCTGACTCGCAGACAACTATGTCGACTCGTGGACTGTCAATTTGACTCGGAAATAGCCCAAAAATGTTTTCTAAAGACAGATTGATCCATGGCCTGAAAAGTACCAAAAAATTGACTCGGAAACTTCGTGCTGACTCGCCAACAACTGTGTCGACTCACGGACTATCAAATTGACTCTGAAATGGTCCTATTATTACTTTTTTTTTTCAAAATTGGATAAAAATTTCTAGGGTCGGCCCTGTTTTGCTAGGTAGGGTCGGGTAACCTGAAACACACCTTCTTTTTTTTGGTCTGACTAACCTTGGACAGTCACCGCAGACTAAGGCCCAGACCATTTAGATTATCAGTGCATAGTCGGGGAGGTAAGGGCGAGATTGTATGTGTGCGTGGGGAGGGGATCTGGTCGGGGGTATTAGCACTCATAGTAAAAGGGGTGAGGAGTCCAAAGCCGTGACACTACAGCGCCTAATACTCGACCTGCTCCGGGACCTCACTCTCCCATCACATCCTCTGTCCACTCTATGCTATATCGTAGACAAGCAGGATTATGGTTGGAGAGTGAGCCGCTGACAATCACCTGCCAGATTTATTTCTGAAGATCTCCCAGCAGATTCTCCCTGTATCTCACCGTGGTCAAATTAGGAGGCAGATGGGGGTTCCCGTCTCGCTGTAATTAAGGGCGGGAGAGTGCTTCAGCCAATTCTAAGAAGATGAAAATATTTGTTTCTGGTAACCCGATTGTGCCTAGCGAAATAAGGCCTACGATTTCCATGCAATTCTGAGGCTATTTGCATATTTTTGGTACGATTATAGAGTTTATTTACACAGAAGCTGGTAAATAGGTTATGAATGATTGAACAAATTAGCAAATATATACAGAGATAACTGAGCGACCGGCCCTAGACTGTCTTCACATGTTACCTGAAACATGCCTTTATAAGGCCACTTAAAAAAGATTATCAGCTTTGCAGACACCGCACGCATCCCTTAAAAAGGGCTGCATATATATATGTATTTTTTTTACAATTCTTTATAAAAAAGGGCCGCATTGCATGAAAATGAAATACAACAAAATACGAAAATATTGATATATAAGCTAATAATTGGTGTACAAATTTAATCTAAACAGGGTGTTGCTCCTTATTTATCCGTGCATATATCAAGACTATGGTAAATGATATTTAAATTGTTTATGAAGATGAAAATGGTATGATATATCTGAAAAATAGATGTAATTTGTTCAATAAAAATAAGAAGGGGCAGCCCTCATGGTCAACAATTAGAAATAACAAATAAAATAAAATGCCTCCCGTCCTCACCATATTTTTTCAAAAAGTATCCGCAAAGCTGATCATTAATTTTAAGCGGCCTAAATGTTTTATTTGGCGAGTTACTGAGCACCACGTTGCAAGTCTGACCAGTGCCAATATGGGAGAATGTACCAGACCCCCAACATATAATCCACCATCCATAATATGTCTATGTCAAAGTCGTCATGAAACAGATGCATTCATGTGTCATTGGGGCAAATGGCATGATGTAACAAAGCACCATACAGTCCCTAGTCCTAGGAATGATAGAAGTACCAAGCGAACAAAAAACGTTATTTTACGTCAAAACAACGTTTTAAACGTTATATAACGTCGCCATAGTAAGGGGCCTTAGGGAAACGTTATATAACATTATAAAATGTTGTATAACGGTTTTTTTGTTTACTGGGTAGGGCCTGTTTTCTCTGCATGCAGGGACGACAGGGCATTCCCCTTACAATGTCCTTAACCTCTCAATATCCTTTACCTAGAACACACGGTACATAACATTTCTCTGAATCCAGACAAGAATAGGTGAGGCCCACTCTCAGCTGTATCAGGTTTAATTAAGTCCCTTTATCCCTTTAAATTGCGGCGTATCGCTAAAGGGTAAATTCACCTTGAGTCGGAGACATACATTGAGATGGACACTTGATCTTGTGGGTATCAAAGGATTTTAAGCTCTTCATTTGTGAATAATGGTAAAGTTTAAGTGTCATTCTTTCAAAAAAGCTAACACTTGAAGTCGTAGTGTAGATGAATAACCTCAAATGTCACTGTCCATCTTAGGGTATTTGTCCGATTCATGGTGAATCTAGCCTAACGCAACATCTGTGGTAAGTGAATGCCTCAACTGTACTGCTTTGATGCATCATGCCCTCCTTTCGGGAATGTATCAACCCCATAGGGTCGGATAATACATGAATACAGCATCGGCGAGTTGATCGCCAATGCTGTATTCATGTATCATGATGAGAAAGGATCTGGTGCTATAAATGGTTATTACCATCCTTAAATGACTCTATATATGTACATTATCCTCTGCCCTATCGACAAATCAGACAATGTCAAATTAAAATCCTGTATTATTGTCTGTGATTTCTATAGATAGGCCCCATTTGTAGCCGAGCTACATACAGAATCTGAACAGACATGAACATACCTTTTATAAAATGCAGTTAACTTATAAAAGGTCTCACTTCTGGGATATCGGATTCTCCATGAGTCAGCAGTTTTACTTCATAAAGTATACGTACCGTATTTAGTTTCGTACAACAGTTATCTTCTCAGTGAGTAATGTACAGAAATTTCCACTCATGAGGTATGGCATGTATTCTAAAGCTGACAGGGCATCTTGAGTGCTATATGTTATCCCAAAAGTGAAAGCATACCTTTGCCATCAGAGGACCAAAACAGTTCTGATGATGCAGAAACGCCAAGCTTCCTCGTTTTCTTTACTGTTAATTTCGTGCAAGTGAGAACGTAAGAAAGTACGATTTGCTACTGTCTTCACCAAGCAGTTTTGGAAATTGTTGTCTTACCCCAAAGAGGGTTTTGAAAAGACCACAAGAAATTTCACCAACCAGGAACAACTCTGCTGATGAAAGAAGACTATAATTTGTATGTGTTGGAGACATGTGTGAGGTGCTTGGGCCCCGGGGAAGTGTCTCAGATCCAACCATACCGGGAGGAGTGGTCATGATTTGGAGTGATACAGGTCCTTTTTTAACCTCGATGGAGTGGAGTGATATACACTTATATGGGTATGTTTTCAGGGCTAACCTCCATTATTCCATTATATGTGTGTAACATTTAGGATGGGCTCAAAAACGCTTACCTCTTTCTTTTTCCCTTTGATCTACATATGATATAATTTTTTAAATTAGAAATATCAAAGTGTATACCTAGCCCTTTACAGTCCCATTGGGATGTGGTGTCATGACCCATGCATAAAGATCTTGCACCAATATGGGTATGCTCTTTGCTGAATTTACACAGGAATGGGGTAATATTTCTAGCAATGGCAACACACCTATATGGGTCAGATTTAAGTCCCATGACCACACATCCCGGTGAAAATAATCTAAGACACCTCCCTGGTGCTTGGGCCTGGACTGTGTCTCTGGGTGACCTAGTAGAGAGAGTGTGGCAATCTCCCAGCAGATTCTCCTATTCGTGTGTACTGGCACTACTTCCTTCTCTGCCAAATGGTGGCGGATCACCCTGAAAACTTGCCTAGGCCATCCTTAAAGACATGCTGTTATACAACAGTGATTTGATTTAAATGTATTAAGGGACATGTGAAGAGCAAATGTTTAAAATTACAGAAGTATCGGTCACATTGTTATGGTTGAATATGAACATATTCATGCGATGCAAACATATTCTTAGGAACTACTTTTCGTGTATTGACGCTGCAGTGTGTGATGCGGACAGCCACAGAGTACCCCTTTCCTCCCTTCTTCCACAAAAGATTTCCTGAAGTCTGTGCCTTTTGACAGAGGCTTATTTGAGACTGTGCTGGGAGAGTGTGTATGTGGGGTAGTGGGTTACGGGGGGGGGGGGGGGTGCGGGGACAGGAAGGCGACCACGAGCGTCACCTGGCGTCACCTTCTGACCTCATCAAGAGTTATTGAACACGTGAGTAAAGGACAAGGTCATCGTGGGGTGGTCACCTTAACCATTTAAAAGCCGCATGATGCATCAATGCAGCATACCTTTGGTCGTCATGATGCAGCAGCAGCGAGTTACTTGCGGCGGGTGCGTTGCTGTATCATGACTACAAATGTTAAGGTCATACTTTTTAGACCCTAATTCGGTTACATTTAAAGGAATATTTACACTGGAACAAGCCGTAATCGCTCCTTTATATCCACGTTTTTGTGCATCCGTGATATTTCCCCCCCTTCCCATACAATGTTATTGGCGAGTCCCACTTCCTGAAAGATTCTCGCCGCAGGCCTGATTTGAACTCATTCCATTTTTACCATACAAAATCATTGCATCTGCTGGGGACTAATTCGTGACTGTAACTCAATAGGAGACCTATTTCCCTCCTCACGATATTGTGAGATTCTTATCCCAGTATAGTTGGTATAACGCTGTGTTCACTCTGTCACGAAATGTGGGTTTTTAGGGAGTGATCATTTATTAGTAACGGGGAGGGGGTGGTGGGTATGGGGGGAGGGCGCACAAATTTCCGACCCTTCCTGAGGGGGGGGGCGCGTAAAAAATTCTGGTCCCTCTTGAGGGGAGGCATAGAAAATTTAGCCCCTTTTTTTTTAGCAAAAAAGCCAGCGCGTTACTATAGTTCAAAGGGGGGGGGGCGAAAAATTTTTGCCGCCTTCGCCGAGGGGGGGCATGAAACGTTCCACGCGCTCTCGAGGGGGGGGGAATGTTTGCCCCTCAGCGCGAAATCTCACCACCCCCCCGGTAATTAACAAATGAACACTCCCTTATGGCAACTATTCTAGGTCTCCTGTCATTAACCCTTTGAGGGCCGCATTAGGCCTTTTACATTGTCACGACACATTCCTGATAGGCCTACTCGCCAGGCCTGCATTCATGCTTCGTACCGAACCTACGGGGTTGATCAAAATCCAAAGGGTCGACATGATACATGAATGCAGCTGTGGCGAGTTATTTACCAGACCCTTAAATGGGTTAGGATTTGACTTCATTTTACAGGCCCCTTGCCTCAGATAAATAAATGACATTTGTCATCAGCAGTAATATAACATAGGGACATATCTCGACTGCCTTTAAAAGAAAAGAGTGGCATAGCCAAAAGTCTAGTTCTATTGATTCATTGTATATTAATAAACTTCAAACCGAGCTGCATTCCTCAATTTCCTAATTTACATTCCTACAAAACTATTTTAAAACCATAAAATCAAGCCCAATCCATGCACCAAGGGGGCTGCCATTTTGTAGTGAGATTTGGCGATAAATGGCGTGAAAATGACGTAGGAGAGGACCATGGCCGACCTACACTGGCACCCTGCTGCTGGGGCCTGAACACGGCCAAGGTGGGGGTAGAGCCCGGTAGAGTGTGGTTGGGAGGCTAGCTCTCACTGAGGCACAGCAGACCAATTACTGCGGCCACTGTAGTGCCACAATGTTGTTCACACCTTTGGTCTACTCACCCTCACCTCGAGCTCTAGCCAGAGCAAGCAGCAGTCATCAAACATCAATCCCCCCCCCCTCCACCACCAGCACACTATTGACCCCCGCAAAGCCCTATCCACAAGTTGTCAGATACTTAGCTGGTAGAGCTGGTCCGCAGGGGGTTGGTAGTAGATATTAGGGTAAAGGCCTGACACTCGTGTGGCACAGTCACCTGTTAAAAGGGTGCTATATTGTTTATTTGGCTCCCTGATAAGGGTATCGAATTTGAGGTGATGTCCACACATAGTTGATGTTCACACAAAGTTAGGGAGTGACCTCCCCCCCTCCCCCCCCCTCCCCCCCCTCCCCCCCCTCCCCCCCCTCCCCCCCCCTCCCCCCCCTCCCCCCCCTCCCCCCCTTGGTTGTAAATACGATGCTCTTTTCTTTTAAGCGACTCATAAATAAGCCTAGGGTATTGGTAACATAGGATCTTAGCGACATTGAATACAACGGCTGTGTCAGCAGCTATTATGCACCATGACAGCACCATAGTGTGTCTGAAAGACGTCCTTATTAGCTGCTGGTAATTTAGGCCAAATTAAAGAAAGGGTGTGTTTCAGGATACCCGACCCTACCTAGGAAAACAGGGCCGACCCTAGTAATTTTTATCCAATTTTGAAAAAAAAGTTATACTTTTGGTCATTTTAGGGCAATTCAGGAGATGTTATGATAATTCAAGAGTCGAGACGGTCGTTGGCGAGTCGGCATTAAAGTTCGCGAGTCAATTTCTATGTACTTTTCAGGCCAAAGTAAAAAAAAAAAAAAATCCGACCTACCTACCCTAGATTTTCAGACCATGTAACCTGAAACACACCCTTTTTTTTTGGCCTTACCCTGGTAGGTCTGTCATGTTCCTCTAACTACCAGCTAGTAACTAGCTCTCTACAAGGGTAGCGTGTATCGCAAGGGTTTACTGACAACACAGTGCTTTAATGCAGTATTTACAATTTCGACATGATGCATGAATGCAGCGCTGGCAAGTTACTAGCCACGTCTGCATTCAAACATCATGCCGACCCCGTGGGGCTCATACACCCATAAAGTCTCATCATGATTCGCCAAGGGTGCATTCATAGCTTTTTTTTTAAAGATTTTAATTAAGGTTACATCCAGTATAGTATGTTAAAACATACAACCAGAATCTAGGCTCGGTTATAACCAATTTGCAGCCTAGTCCTAGCCTAGCCTTAGCTGATTACGATAATTGGCATGTCACATTAAAGCACGATGTGGGCATTAAAGGGTTAAGCGCCGGAGTTGAGCCGCTATCCTGGGTTGTCATCTGTGTATACCCCATGACAACAGGAAGACTGTAGCACCAAGATAGGTGCAGCCCCACCACACTGTGAAAGTAAACTTGTCTCCAAACTCGTCTAAGTGACTATCATAAAATAAACGAGTCAAAAGTTGTCTAACCTATCAGGTTACCATCCCACAAATAGAATCTGGAGCTGGCAAATGTCGGGTTTTGGGCTGGCACATGCCAAGTGGGTCTTCTATCTCCAGCTAAAAGACCCACTTCCTTGTCACTTAGACAAGTTTTTGACTCGTTTATTTTATGATGGTCACTTTAAAGAATTTGGAGACAAGTTTACCTTTTGAGTGTACACCGTGGGTACCTGTTGTGTAGGGTACAGTATAAGGGTGGTCTATACTCTGTCCCTTACCCAGTGGGCACACGAATCAGTCCAATGTTAAATCAATGTTTAAACATGGCTGAGTCGCAGCACATTAAGATATCATTAGATATAAAAAAGGTTATAAAAATATTCAAAAGGGGAGAGGGGTCTGGACCCCCTGCATACTCCTGCTGACCTTGCTGACAGGTAAGTCATTAAATGATACCAGGGTGTCAATATTCCTATACTCTAACACAACCACACTTCTAGAAGGGAATACCAATGAACTGAGTGATGAATCCAGTCTTCTCCAAAAACTCAGAGTCATAATATAGTCCCCCCCCCCCTTCCTGCACAACTCAATATCCTGGGAATATGAGAGAAACGCATCCACATTTTCTCAGGCAATCTACGTTCACATTGCAAGTCACGACACACTTATGTCTCTAGTTCCTCTCGAAATGTTCTATGCAGAGTAGCAAGCTCTGCCAAATCCTCACAGACAGAATATAGTCCCCCCTCCCACATCCACCCACCCCACCCCACATACACACACAGACACACACACAAACACCCCCCCCCCCCACCCCCACACACACAAACACATACACACATTTTATACACACACACACACACACACCCACACACACACACACACACATTGATGAGCAGCTCAGGCAGAAGTGTGTCACCAGGGGGCGCCGCGGGAGCAGCTCACAAACCAACCACCAGGTGGGGTAGGGGTGGGGAGGCTGGGGTGGAGAGAGGAGAGGAGAGGGGGGGGGGGGTTGTTTGGGTGGCTGGGGATTATTGGGGACGGTACAAGCTGCCGTCTGTGGTCTAAACCCTCCTCCACTCCCCATCATTGTCCCCTCTGGGCCTCTACACACCTCCTGTGATACATCCTCTTGTCTCTCACCTCTCCTCCAATTAATTGTCCTTCCCAATCTGCTTCTCTCCTGCTTGTGCTTCCCCCAAGTACTTAGCCTCAATCTTTCATTCTCTTTTCTCTCTCTCTTTCTCTCTCTCCTCTCCCCCTGAATATTTGTCTTTCCTCTCTCCTAACTGCTCCACTCCCCTCCTCACCCCAGTTACCTCCTTATAACTGCCCCTCCCTTCTCATCTCTGTCTCTCTGTCTGCCTCCCTCCCTCCCTCCCTCCCTCCCTCCCTCCCTCCCTCGCTCTCTCCCTCCCTCCCTCCCTCCCTCTCTCCCTCCCCCTTCTCACCTCTCCCCCTCTCCTCTGTCTGTCTTCTGTCCCCACCTCCCTCTGTCTCTGTCTGTCTCTATCTGTCTGTCCCTCTCCCTTTCCCTTCTCTCTGACCCCCCCCCCCCCCCCAATCTGCCCTCCCTTCTCCCTTACCCCAGTACCTCCCTTGGTGTTGACACAAACCCAGGTGTCTAAAGCCCCAGGGCTTGGGGCTGTGGTGCAGGAAAATAGGGGACATGTTGCCCCCTTCCTCCCTCTCCCCCTCCCTCTCCCCTTCCCCTCTCCCCCACCTCTGCCCCCCCCCCCACACACACCTGCTGTCAACCACCCTCTCCCTGTCTCCCTACTGTCTACTACTGACTACACCAAGTCTCTCCCATACTGCTGAGCTGCTCCCTCTGAGTGAGCTGCTGTGTGAGCTGCTCTGTGAGCTGCTCAGTGTGTGGGGAGCATGCACCACCACCACTACGGCTTACTACCACCTCCCCTGTCTCCTCCTGTACCGCGGTAAGCCTCCAGCATCTCCTGCTACTGTAGATTGCGTCCACAGCATAGCTGGAGGCTGCACCGTGAGGACAGCTTCATGCATGGAGGGAGGAGGTTTCAACACTAGGGTAGAGCTGCATTCAAGGAGGGATACCTGTAACCACCATACTCTAATAGTCCTGCGGTAAGCCCCACCACCTCTCCATCATACAGCTCCAGGCCCCACCATAGCTACAGGCTGCACCATGAAGACATCTTCTCCCACTGTTATGTGGGGAGGAGGGTACAACACTAGGGTATAACCCTGGAGGTGTTAGAGCTGCATCCAAGGAGGAATACCTGTAATCACCATACACTACTACTCCTGTTCCAGACTCGATAGTTGGAGGCCCCACCATAGCTGGAGAGCTTCATCCCTATGTATGGAGGGAGGAGGGTACAGCACTTGGGTATCAAACACTTGGAGGAGGTTAGTGTTCATTCAAGGAGGGATACCATTAGCCACCATATACTGATACTCCTGTGGTAAGCCCCACTACCTTCCCCTCTTGGAGCTTCAGGCCCCACCATATAGCTGGAGGCTTCACCATGAGGAGAGCTTCTTCCCTATGTATGGAGGGAGAGGGTACAACACTAGTATGACACCCCTGGGTAGAACCCTGGAGGAGGATATGTAACTGCATTTAAGGAGGGATACCTGTTACCACCACCCACCTACTCATCCTGTAGCTTCAAGCCACACTATATAGCTGGATGCTGCTTCATGAGGACAACTCTACACATTGTTATGTAGGGAGAGAGGAGGGTACAGTACTAGGGTATAACACCCCTGGGTAGAGCCCTGGAGGAGGATATGTAACTGCATTACATGGGGCATACCACCATACACTAATACTCCTGCTGTAAGCCCTCATCACCGTCTGCTCATGCAGCTTCAGGTCCCACCATAAGTAGGGAGGAGACACTGAGCACTGGGATATTACACCTCAAGGCAGAACCCTGGAGGAAGTAATGCTGCACCCAAGGAGGGATACAATGGTACTCCTACTTGAGGCCAAACCGCTTCACTCAGTGTTAGATAGAAGAGGATGGGTACATGTATAACACTAGGGCATTAACCCTCAGGACACAACCATAGAGAAGGTGCACACCCAGGAGGGTTCCCTGTGGTTTAAGCCGTAGGAGGAGGGAGGTCACTGACACTGCGACTGCTGTAGTAGGCTGGAGTATATACCGGTGAGGGAGGAGCAGTCACCTTGGTGTACAGAGGACACCTGCATGCACCTACAGCACTGGACATACCCCCTCCCTGCTGAGCACTGCAGGCTATTACCCTCAGGGTGTCAAGTACAACCCTGGAGAAGGTGGACACCCAGGAGGGTTACCTGTCACCTGCGGTTTAAAGGCGCAGGTCTGGGTACCCCTCCAGCGGCAGTCGGAGTGCAGTCGGGACATGTACTCAGCCATTTATATAGGGGCCCTGGGGCTTTAAGCTGTAAGAGGTGGGATGTCACTGACACTACACACTGCCACTGAAGTGGGGTTATATAGGGATCTAGAGGCATACCCAGTGGGGCCGCCATTTTGTATTTCGCTGGTTGAGGTAAAAAGCACTGATAAGACATATCACTATGGGTGGAAACAGGGGAGAGCCTTGTACCAGTCCTATCAGCTCTTATCAGTGCTGGTCGCCGTAACCAGCGCACCTCCCTCTAGTACCTGTGAGCATTCATCCCTTACTGCACTGTGCCTATGTAGTGTGGGATGTAAAAGAACCATTGTCTCGGTAAAAGTGTAGGGACATGCTTTCTATCTTCAGTCACCTCACAGATTCGATCAACATCACCGCCCTTGAAATGACCATCGCTGTTAATTAGGGCGTAAAACAACCAACCAGCCATTCCTTATCGTGTAGTGGCCAGCGCCTATGTGCATGTGTGGAGCAGTGGGCATACCCCCCCCCCCCCCTTGTTGAGCACTGCAGGCTACCACCTTGTCCCACCACCTCCCCCTGGAGGGAGCCCTCAGCACTCAGTCAGTCAGCGTTAACTACAGCCAAAGGGCAGGCCGCAGGGCCGTGTGTGAGGTCCTAGTGTGTCAACCAGCATGGAGGAAGGTGAGGAGGAGCCTGGAGTGAGCAGATAGCTCTAACCTGGTGCGTGGTGTATGGAGGCCTATAGGGCACCTGGCCGTGTATAGCAGCGCCGCTTGTGGTAAATTGAGAACCTGCAGTACGGGCCCTTGGCCAGTAGGTAGAGCAACTAACGGGGGGTTATGACATCACAGGGCAGGCCACTATTGCTTCTGTCTGAAGTGGTTCCCAGGACTTAGCCCTTCAGTGAGTAGGCCTAGTTATTGAGGGCCAATGCTATTCACATGTCTTTAGGGTAACACAGACTGAAGCAATCACTATCCTGACTTAGGACCCATCTAGAGGCAACCAAAGGAAGCACTGGGGGTTGGACATGGCCGCGCCCATGGCCTAACCCCTAGGAGCCCTATAGCATGGGAGCATGCTGACACTGCCGCTGTTATAGTGAGGGCCACTCACCCATGTGTACTGACCACATACAGGATATACCCACCTGTTATTGGGCCACATACTACACCAGTGTACACCTGTGAAGATGAATACCAAGAGGTCCTACAGGGGGAAAGGGTGTATAGGGCGTTAGGCATTGCATCACTGTTTGTCCAGCATGGGGAAGAATGTACACCCATGATATATACCTGTTCGGTCACCTGATCACCTTAGGGAAACCTCTAGCGACGGCCAGGACAGGAGAAGACACTGCTGTGAGAATCGCTACATCTGACAACATGGGGGGAGTGAATGCCGCATACCCCCTACTGATTGCACCTGCAGGGACGGGTTATGCATTAAGGTGTCGGCCCTTATAGGATTACGTGTCACCTCAGCCTGCAGGTGTGGGGAGGAGCAGACGGGCTGGAGGGTGGAATAGTAACACTGGAGCTGATGTTACCTGTATACAGTATTGATGGTGGACATAGAGAGACCCGCGTTAGGGGTCTCTTCCCGTATACTACTCACCTAGTCAATTTGGAATCGACTGTACGAATGTACAGTCGATGATAGACCCTGCTCTAACCACTGGGGGTCCTGCTATGTGCCAGGCCTAGTGTGTACAGAAGGTTTGTCTTATAAACCACTGGTGTATCATATCATCAACAAACAGGCATATATCTGAGTGAATATGGAAGGCTAAGTGTCTAGAGATAAGCATGAAACCTTCTTTGGTCCTGTAAACCCTTTACTTTGTCTGTAATCAGGTCCTGTAGTTCACCCACAGTCAAAACATGGGGATCTCTCACCAGCCCAGTATGGCAATACTGGGCTGGCTCGCTAGCTACTACTCACCCTACAGACGAGTCACCCGCGTCATGGGCTCCTCTCTGTACACTACTCATGGGACTGAGGGGCGGAGACGGGTACCGGGTACATAGACGACCTTTATAGGGCTACCCGCTGATACACACACACGTACACATGTGTTGTTAGTACTGACATTGTAGGAACATAGGTCTACACCCATACAACACTAGAAATACCTTTCTACCTGAGCCTGGGTACATAGAGCTTTCCGTAAAGCCACCTCTAGTCAGGAGGATGGCGTAGGGACACATTGACTGACCCACCACCACGTGTATTTACCATCCAGGTCCCTCACTCAATACACCACCTGAAGCAGAGCACGGCATGGGAGACAGCTGATGCTGGGCTGGTGGCACCTGTATTTGGGTGTGGACTCCATTCATTCTAGACACTGTTTCATGAGTGGGAGAGGAGTGGATTAATACCAGGGCCAGTGAGTGCGGAATTCTCAGGGTGCAACTGGTACCCATCGTTACATCTGTTACCAGCGATTACCTCACCGGTACAAGACAAATAATGGCTACACCCACTAGGTAACTAGCCTGACCCCTATAAGGGTGTGATGAGTGGCAGAAGAGTCCCAGTTATACAGGTGCACTGCACTACCTGAGGATATAGAGTTGGTATGTGTCCCCCTACTACTGTTGTCACCTCACTCCAGGGCTCCTCGTCGTGGACACATCACCCAGTGCTGCATAGGATCATTCACTAGTGACGTATACCCCCTGGGTGCCTTGTAAAGGGCAGTCAGACCTCGACTGAGGCTACTCAGCAGTAAGCTGGAGGGTTGAGCAGGTTGGCTGAGGTGTGAGTAGCTCTACCACCCTGCAGCCTACAGGCTACAATCATGGATGTACCATAGATAGAGGGCATCATCAGAGTTCCATGTCGGCGCCCCTCAGGTAATGATTACACAGAGAAAAGAATCACGGTGACTCCCAAATGGATATCTGGACACGATCACTGAGGTAACTCTCCCTACGACTGTAAAGTGACTCTCAATCATTAGGGAGTCTTATAAGTCATTATAGAGCCCTGCTAATGTTAGAGTCCTGGGCAGAGCTACCTCAGTGATCAAGTCGGGAGTCACAGTGATTCTACTTTTTTTCTCTGTGATGTTATTGCTGTACCTGTGTTGTGTGTTGTGGTTTATATCATGTGTTTATATCAGATTATGAGGCACCTGTACATGGATATGACAGCCTTGTCACAACAGGGTAATTCCCACGGTGAACCAAAAACTGACTGCGCAGAATCTTGAATTCATTGACTTCAACAGACATATTTTATAACTCTTAATAGCACATCCTCAATATCTTAATATTTACCGAATTCCTAAGCTTTTGCTTCATTTGATGACCTTGATGTGTACAGTGTATGTAAAGCCGTTGTAGCTGTAATTTAGAGTATAAACCTGCTGTCATGTTATGTAATATATTTCCCCCTGTCCTGCATCCTATTCACAATACATGAACATGTACACCCCTGAGAGGGTGTTAGAGATCTGATTCTAGCCCAAGGCATAAAACCCTCTTTGTAGTGTGTGGGCCTCATGCCAATATCATATAAACCCCAACTACAAATGAAATTACAAAAAGTGCACAGTAATTAGACGAAGAGGCACTCATCACTTTAATGGGTAGCACTTACGATTGCATTACCCGTCTTTGAAAATGATCAAAATCAATTGGTTCCAACCTCTCAATCCTAATTCTAGGTTGTATCGCTACATAATAAGGAATATTATGAGCTATAAATGTACAAATTAAATACGCCCCACAACTATGCATTTGCATAAGTACAATACCTGTCAGTCTCATCTTTTTAAAAACACACGCGATGCACGCTTTCCCTTTAATCGCGTTATAATGAGAAGTAATCGCTGGCATCCATCTTGAATCGATCTCTTGGTGGAGGTTATAATTGCCAGCTTATTCCACTCTCAATGCTTTGTTTGGCAGCCGTCTATAGATGAGGGCCGTTTTGGGAGTCATTGGATGAGGGGGGGGGGGGGGGCTGGGGATGAACAGTAGGGTAGCATGCCAGTTTTTAGGGCTTGTGAATCGGATCATTATCAAGGTTTCTACAGCATCAAACAGAAACTTGGAATTTTTCTGTAATTTTCTCCAGTAATTCACATACTAAGTTAATTTATATATCTATAATATTGAGGGGAACCCTATTCAATAACATTGTCATTACAAACATTTGCTTTATATTTAATCTTTAAATAGCAAGATTGTACTCCGGTATCATGGCCTGCAAAAAGTAAGCTGGGCCTGTAAAGAAAAGAATCAGCAGGAGCGAATGTCCTGCATGGTGAAAAAGTTTTCGTATAGACTGGATTCTACTGTTTATCTATAATAAGTTGTACACCTACAGTGGATTCAACTGTATACCTACAAACATGGAAACCAACTGTGGCAACCAAGGGATATATAATTTCAATTGATAGATATAGCGCAATGACCCATATCAGTGCACAGATTATTATCAGTCCCAAGTAGGCTATATCACTGGCATTTAGTTGAGACTAGTGCTTATCTAGCTTCAATTGTAATGTCTGATCTTGAATTTCCCCTCAGCTAGAGTCGGAGTGGGGCCCCGGTGCTCTGGGACTTATGCAGCACAGCTGGGGATTTGAACAAACCCTACTACCGTTTTTCCCCGTGTATAAGCCCCGGCTTATACAAGTACTAAGTGCTAAACTGACCGGGCTTATACACGGGGAAGGCTTATAGTTATACTCGGGGCAGGTTTTTATTCCTTTAACTGTAAAAACACCCTGATACCTTCTTACAATTTTCTTAATTACCTACTATTCCGACACATTTACTGTAACATTACCAATAATTTTTTTACCAATTTAAGCTTTGTCTCTCTTTAAAATGGCTATGTACATAAATGGAGTAAATAGGGGTCACATACCCGAAAGAATTATGTAAATACTCTAAGTAGAAGTGGAGTTATGGCCTGAAATATGATTTTTATCGAGGATATATTGCACCCCCGGGCTTACACTAAGTCTCCTTTTGACCAGGCTTATACACGGGGCAGGCTTATACACGGGGCAGGCTTATACACGGGCCCCGGCTTATACACGGGGAAATACGGTATATCATGGCATTCTCAACATTGAAATTGGCACAGACCCTGCGGTAGAGTTCATCGCCATCTCATGATGATCTATTGGCTCATTATCGTATTTTGTAATCTAATTTCTACAACATATATATCTCAGTGGTATACACCAACTATATATATCAGGATCTAACCGAGGGGCAGTCAGGGAGCTTGTTCTAACCGAGTACTGATCTGTGGAGTACGTGTTAAGGCTAGCTACGAGTGGAACAAGCTCTCTGACGGCCTCCAATGTTGGGTCAGGATTTAGTTCACGTTCATCAAATTATAATGTAAAGGAAAATAACAATTCTTTGCCTATTTATAATCAAATTACTTCTACTTTTCTGTTAATACTTCATCAGCTTTATTTCGTTTTGAAACAGCATATCCAAGGAAATATTATATATGTTTTGAAATAGATGACAAACAGGACTCATTTCTGAATCAGTGGGATTTGCAGTTTATTGTATTAATGAAGCAAAGCTATCAGAAACCTATGTTAATTACAAAATATTTGCTTCTACATTTTCGAGTGAACACGTAATGGCCTCCAAAACAGTGCTTTTTACCTGAAATAGAAGTAAAATAGAGTCACAAAAGCCTCGGGTACAAATCCCGCCAGTGTGTGCAGTAATTCCCAGGGGTGGTCCCCATCCATTTCCCCTTTCACTTGTCGACCGAGCCGAAAATCCATGAAAAAGCCTCGGCTTCGGTGCAAACTAAGCTGTGGACAAACAAACAAATCGGGCTCCGCTCCCTTCAGAGACGCATCTTGTTTTACCTGGGTGGCCAAGCAGCCGCCATCTTGTTTTTTCCCGTTCAGGTCACACAGCGGCTTTTTGACCGGACTTGTAACCCTTTAAGGACAGCATAGCGCTTAAATGCGATATCCAGGAAGGGTCGTTATGCTGTATTAATGCAGCCCTGGAGAGTCTACTCACCAGGGCTGCATTCATGCATCATGCCGACCCTTTGGGGGCCGTATCAGCCAAGTAGGTTCTCCATGATGCAGGCATGTAACCCTGGCGAGTTACTCGCCAGTGCTGCATTCATGCATCATGCTGACAATTGACATTAAAGCACTCTGCAGCCCTTAAAGGGCTTAAGTGAGTCTTGGCAATGCGTTGGTTGTTGGCTTTCAATTTACGCGGGGTGTTTTTGAGGTGTGGCTGTGATTAAAACGACGAGTTAAATGAGATGTAAAAAGGACGCCGTGTGTGTTTGTTGGGAGTGGTGGTGCAGGGGGTAAAAAAATGGTACAAATGGGTGGTCCAAGTCCAAGATGGCTAGGTCCATCCTTGGTTTTAACGGATTTTAGATTATAATAGGACCAATACATTAATTACCCATCCCAAGATGGTGGTAACCTTGGCTGGGGCAGTAGGCGAAGGTGAAGGCTACACCCATCAGTATTAATTTAGCCCGCTATTAGTCCACTGCTAGGAAACTGCGGTTATCCACATTTTGAGTGCCTAAACTGGACTATCGTAGGAAGCAGTTACAATTTAATTACTTACAATTGCACAAATCACCTCAAAGATGATGGTTATAGTCATAGCTCAGAAAAGTAGTATGAGAACTTATTGCTTACCCAACACAAGGGCTAGATACCGATTGCTCAGGCTCGATTCTTACCCATGCCAACCAGCAGTACTAGTGTAACAGGTCAGTGAAAACGTCGAGCCCCACGGGGAGTCGAACCCCGGTCCCTCCGCTCCGGAGTTGAGAATGCTACCGCTGCACCACAGGGCCAGCTGCTTCTCACTGCTCTGCTACGGTACTTGAGCTACCACAGGCGGGCAATGCGCTCTCCAGGCACGCTCGGGCTGCCCCGAGCGATACGTGCCCGCTACATTACTCCCCTTCAGACTTTTGCTAGGTCCGCGGACAGACATGTCACCTGCCCTGAACATGTGTCTTTGGACGCACACATAGCACAAGCTGAAACCGCTCAGACTTCTGCCAGGTCAATGGAGGTCACCCGGACCTCCTAGCAGAAGCTGAACATGCTCAAGCACCACAACCCAGGTTTTGAATCCTGGTCACGGCACCAGTGTAACAGGTCAGTGAAAACGTCGAGCCCCACGGGGAGTCGAACCCCGGTCCCTCCGCTCCGGAGTTGAGAATGCTACCGCTACACCACAGGGCCAGCTGCTTCTCACTGCTCTGCTACGGTACTTGAGCTACCACAGGCGGGCAATGTGCTCTCCACGCACGCTCGGGCTGCCCCGAGCGATACGTGCCCGCTACACTAGGTTTAAAATCGATAATAGGGTTCCTATGGGTCAGGGTAAGTCTTGGGAAAGAGTGGTCAGGGATTTGTCCTAAGTCAAAATCTATTAGTAGTGCGGGAGCAAAGCTCTGTCAAATTGAATAGCGCCCATGGCCAGGCGATATGGTCAGATAAAATGAACATTTCTGGTTAGGGAAAGTAAGGGGATTTCAATTCATTGTGAGAACCCTGCATTGGCAATTATTCATGAGGCTATGGAGAGCATTAACCCCTTAAGGACGGCATAATACATTACTGCATCATGATCTTGGTCATTATGAGTCATGAATGCAGCCCTGGCGAGTAACTCGCCAGTGCTACATTCAAGCATCAAGCCGACCCTACAGGGTTGATTTACTCCTGTATGGTCGGCATGATGCACCAATGCAGCCCTGGCGAGTAACTCGCCAGTGCTACATTCAAGCATCAAGCCGACCCTACAGGGTTGATTTACTCCTGTATGGTCGGCATGATGCACCAATGCAGGACTGATAAGTTACACGCCGGGGATTGGTGCATAATGACGACAAATGTCAGCTTTTAGCGAAATGCGACCATTAAAGGGCTACCAGGCTTATAAATAGAGTTATGTTTAGCCCTGTCCTTCCCGGAGGTAACAAGATTGACTCTGACTAGGCCTCAATGTGTTACAGGATTAAGGACCTGGGTAAAACACGGGACACATCTCCATGCATTTTCATTATCCTCCCTTAATACTAACTTCTTGAGACGAGAGAGAGAGGGAGAGGGAAAGGGAGAGGGAGAGGGAGAGAGAGGGAGAAAGAGAGAGAGAGAGAGAGAGAGGGAGAGAGAGAGAGAGAGAGAGAGAGAGAGATTGATTTAAGGGTACACTGACAGATGTACAGTAGCTTCTTTTAATGGGGTACTTTTTGCAGTGTTTTGTTACTTCCAAGAGACTCTATGAAACCCTTTGAGCCTATATATTGTTTCCTTTACTGGATACATAATAGAATGAAAAAGAGGTGAACTAAAGCTAACAGGCTATGTGAATTTGGGTATCTGTTAATTTGCCCCTACCCTTACATCATTACGTCTACCCGTGTGTTTTATATATAGGCCAGATGCAGATATAAACCAAAGGCTGTGTGAGATTGGATAACTGAACATTGTCCCAAAGTACTTTCCTTTTATCATATATATCGTATTTGCCTTGTACAGAACACTACACTACAGCATGGAGAGAACGACAAACACAATGTCAATTACCGACTTGTATTTCGTGCATGTCTCTCAAGTATCGCAGATCTTTGCGCCAAAGAATCATGTAACCCTTAAAAGGCCGCATTGTGCTCTATAGCATTCAGCCCTAATTGTCATGATACATGAATGCAGCTGTGGTGGGTAACTCACCAGTGCTGCATTCAAGCATCCTGCTGACCCTATTGGCCTGATACACTCCCAAAGAGTCGGCATGAGCCATGAATCCAGTCCTCGCAAGTAGACTTGCCAAGGTTGCATTCATGCATCCTGACGACACAGGGTATGATGCATCAAAGCATGATGCGGCCCTTAAAGATTAAGAATGACAAGAAAAGAGCCCCCTGCAATCAGTGTCCGTTGTCCCCATTTCCCTGCGGGTTTCTGGTGGACTACAGGTATGTTACTCAACTGTTAATACCCGGCAGTACCACGGCCTACTGCCAGGGTGGAGGCTCTGGGCGCTAGTCCCGTCAGCCAAATCAAAAAGGACCCCCATTAAAAGTAAAAATCATCATCATATACCTATTAGATACCATTTTAAAGTTTTCTTTGGGGTTGGTTTAAAAATCGCAAAAGTATACCATAATGTTATTACGATCATTTACACATGGTGAATTTAAACAGGGCAATCTAAATTGCTTTTGCATTGTTGCATGAAAATGCTAAAAAAATGGCATTCGTCGTTTTGATACAGCAATGCACCTCGGCGAGTAACTCACCGGTGCTGCACTGGTGCATCATGCCAACCTTTGGGAGTGTGTCCACTCTGCAGGGTTGGCATGATGCTTGAATATAGCACCTGTGAGTGACATGCATCATGATGACCAAGGGCAATATGCATTAAGGCATCATGTCGCCCTCAAAGTGCTCGGCCTATATGGCTTAGACATGTTGCAACATGGGCGCTGCCATATTGCTCAAAAGACCCCTGACGGCCATATTGGATTTGCCATAGGACTATGGGTAATTGTCTTATCTATCACCTCCCAGGCCCAGAACAATGGTCACTGATAAGACTGATAGGGGTGATACCCTGCACCCTACACCTTTCTTAATCTCCTCCCCATTGTCTCATGTGTGATGAGAGGGGATTAGCATGATTAGGCCCATCCATATAAGGGATTATCTAGAATGTCAGGTGGATGTCGGGGGTGTTTTGGCCAGTAATTTCGTAACCTGTCTCCCCCGTATAGGAGTCTAGCCTCATACCCAGTGGGTCCACCATTTAAAACTTCGCTGGTAGCGGTGAAACCCACTGATAAGGCACCCCCTGACTGGTACCTTGTCCCTGGGTAACACTTACTTCCAGGGACATGCTGGTACCCACCCTACCAGTTGTTATCATTGCGGGCCGCCACAACAAGCTCCAGTCCAGCCAATGCCTTATAGTAAGGACCGGAGCCTCCCCTAGTTGCAGAATGTAGGACACCTCTCTGATGTTTGCCCCCCCCTCCCCCAGCTCTCAGTTTACCATTTTCTCATTAGGACAAACCCGAGCAGCTCATACCGTTCTATAAATAGCTCACAGTGAGCAGGTGGGAGCTGGTCGGGTCTGTACGGGGTAGGATGGCTGTCACCGGAGCCCCAGGGGAGCCGAAACACATGGGGCTGGGGTCCACATTGTCCTTAACACTTTAAGTTTAACTCGCCGGGGCTGCCTTCAAGCAATGACATACAATAGCATGCATGTCATTTCTTCAAGCATCACGCCAACCCTACAAGGTCGATAGATGCCTGCGAAGTTACGATGCATAAATGCACCCTAGGCAAGTAGAGAGGCCAGTGCTTCCTTTATGCATCATGCCCAGCTTATGGGATGAATAGACTCCAGGAAAAGAGGCATGATGCATGAATGCAACCCTGGCGAGTTTAGGCTGCATTCAAGTATCATGCCAACAGGTAAGCCAAAATGGTAAGCATGATGCACGAATGCAGCCCTGGCAGTTACACTCACCAGGGCTGCATTCAAGCATCATGCCAACCCTTCAGGGATGATAGGTAGGGTCAGCATGGGGCATGAGAGTAGACTCGCCAGGGCTGCATCCATGCATCATGAGGACAAAGGTCATAGCTCATTAGCAATATACAACACTTAATCCATGCATATAGGCATGTAGCTGGATGCATTATCAACAAATCAGATAACACCAGAATCTCGCCAGTTACAAGCTTAAGTAATGGATGCGCCCACAGGACGTCCAGCTTGACCCCTATACTGACTGTGAGGTATATTACATTAAAGAGCTGTGCGGTCCTTAAAGGTCCAGATGAATGTTGTTTGGTTGTATTGTGACATTTATTGCGTTGTAAAAGGGTTGTGTCCCCTCTCAGTGTGTCACAGTGTGTCAGCAGTCCCAGACCGATGTATCACAGAGGAGGCTTTAGGGAGTGATCACTTTTTTAACAACAGGGGGTGGTGGGTTTCCGCGCGGAGTGCGCGAAATCTTTAACACCCACCCAACCACCCCCCCTCGGTCGTGGGGTCAAAATGTTTACCCCCCCCCCCGGGTCGAAAATCGGAGTGCGTGGGCCCTTTAAAGCATAGTAATGAGCAGGCTTTTTGTCTCAAGACAGGTTCAATTTTTTTGACCCCCCCCCCCAAAGAGGGGTCTACATCTTTTACATCCCCCCCCCCCCCAGTCAAGGGGTCCAAATTATTTTGACCCCCCCAACCCCCCTCCCTTGTTAAAAAATGATCACTCTCCTGTCGGGCACCTGTCACCGGGACTCTAGGGACACATACTCTGTGACGGATGGTCTTCTGCTCTGTCTTAACTCCTTAAGGATGGTATGTTACTAAAAGATGTCTTCATGATGTACCATTGCAGCCCTGGCGGTGCCGCATCATGACAACCCTTCAAGGGTGTCTCAACGCCATGGGGTCCTCATGATGCTTGAATGCAGCGCTTGCTGCTTCCTGAGCGCTGTGTTGTGATTCAATAAGGGTACTTAACCCTTTAAGGACGACATGTCACTAAGATATGACATGTGTCATCATGATGCACCAATGATGCCCCAGCAAGTAACTCACCGGTGCTGCATTGATGTTCTCTCTTTGGGAGTGTCTCAATCCTATTGGATAGAATGCATTTTTAGCAAAATCTAGGGTACCCTCCCCTGGCGGAATTCTCACTAGGGCTGCTTTCATGCATCATGATGACAAATGGCACAGTGCATTACAGTGCTATGTGGCCCTTAGAGGGTAAAACTCAATGACATAAATATTAGCTTCAACCCTAAAGTGTAAGCTCACAGTGCCGCTGATGTTAGTGGCTGTATAGTCAGGCGCAGAATAGGAACCAGCTCAGTTCCGGAATTGCCCATGTACAATTTCGGAACTGCGCAGGGCAATTCTGGAATTGCTCCCTATTTACATTGGGCAGTTTCAGAATTCCTAACTGTTCTACATATAAAACATTTAGATACATTTGTCAATGTTGTTTGAGTATGATGTCAATCCCCTTTGAGGTGTAACAACATTCAGTAGGAAGTCCCTATGCATCCCACACCTCACTGTAGGTGTGAATTAGGTGTGGCAGTAATGTCTCTGCTGTGATAAAACAATGAGAGTTCAGTTGCCTGTAACCCAACAAAGAGGTAACTCATACAGTAAAATCCTTTGCAAATATATTTTTAATCCTACCTTACTGTTTCTGTGGCACACTAACTTATTTTAAAAGAGTTGTTATTGAGATGTAAAAGTTCCGATATTGCGCAAATTCCGATATTGCTCGTGACATATACACTGTAGTTGATGGTTGTCGTGTGGTGTAGGGAGGTGGGCATTGTACGAAGGCACTTAGACAGACCTCATATAGTGCTGTCAACACAAGGAACATGAACCTGTCATGCTGTATCCTATAGAGCCCAACTTCATCTCAGAGTCACTACATATTGTACACTGTTTTCTACATTCAGACACCTTCTGAAGGTACACGGCTTGATGGTACACCGATGGCCATATACACCCTTATAGTAAGAATATCAATTGAGATATTCTTACCAACAATTGATTGGGTTTTGGGCTTTAGACCCACCCTTTCCGTGTCACCCTCGACCCCCTCCATGTCCCCCCCCCAGGTGCCCCTAACATGTCTCTGATGACTCCTCCCTCTAATTAACCATGCCACTAAGGGAAGGGGAGGCCACTGGGGGGGTGGGGAGGGGGACAACCTTTACCCAGCTAACCACCCTCCTCCCCCTCTTGCCTCTACGTAGGGTTGGATAGAGGGGCTGACCGTTCTGCAAAAAGGTAACATAATCAGATAATAGCTTGGTTAAATGCTGTATTCGTAAAAGCATTGAGGGTATAGTGATAGTTAGATAAATAAAGATGTATTGTACTAAACACTGGTCTTGAATGAATGCTGCTTTTATATATGCACTAGAATACCAAAAAGATATAACCTCCTGGGTATTTCAGCAAAACATTACGTCATAGGGCAGAGGATGCTAAGGAAGGGACTAGGCACACAGGGTAGGGCAGTACTGAGGGCAGGGGAGGTCACAAGGTCATGTAGCACACTATTTGTAGAATCATGAGTCTATTTGTACTCTGATTTTAATGATTATACTATTAGACAGGTGGATTTGATTTGATTTGCTGCTTACCAAAATGGGCAGACCTACCATGAAAATGTGACTGGAATATCGATTGGAATCAAATTCAGAGGCAACGTTAATTCATTATGACTTCATTTGCAAGTCAAATTGAACTAATCCCGTATCTCAGATAAGCAGATTGTTAGTTAACGTAGTGTTGCTAGACTGAATTGGAAATGATACCCTATGTATCCGCACAACTACCGGTATCGACTCAAGAAGAGGAAGTACTTGTGTTTAAATGGTGGAATAAGATGATACTAGTACCATATAGAGGTAGAGGTAGCCTTCACATCCTCAAATTTGGAAAATGCAAGGAAAATGTCTCAGGAAGCAAGTTATCCGAGGAATTAGTCTGAATACAATGGAACAGATAGGGGCAGTTGTCAGCCTTGGGTAAACGTCTGAGGGAGTGAGGGATCCGAGGTAGAAAGCGTTCAAGGTAGTGAGGGCTGACTGTACATGGTCCTCTCCTACCCAGGCAGAGGAGGCAAACAGCACCCTTTGGGCCTATTGGAAATTAGAGGAACTAATGGTTCCCTGTGCCTTCTGTGGCATGGCACAGGTGAGCAAGGAGCTTTGCTTACAGCCCTGTCATGCCACCTTGTGGAGACAATAGGAACTAGTTTGTTATATGAATATACTGGAATTCACACATCACACTAGTAGCTATAATATCATAATTTTCACCTATAAACCTTCTGTCTCCCTCGGGTCTCCCTCACTTTTATATGACATCATATATCAGTCTGTCCATTGCTAATATTAGATTTGATAGAGATTCACTGAATAGTATGTAGGACCTTCTCAAAGTTAGCTAACTGTAGGCTTTCAGAAGACCAATTTCCAAATGAGATTCCTGTATATCCTTGCATGTTTATCTGTTTAAAGTGTATCAGACACATAGGGGATAGTTAACTCAATGTCCCTCTATTGACTAGATCATTGTCAGATGTGGGGTTGTTACTGTGTGATGAAATATATATGTATTGATGTAAAAGTATTTAGGTCCACAAGACCAATTTTAGTTCACATGTTTCTCACCCGATGTCCTCACACTGGAAACCCCCCCTGCTACCCAGGGTAACCCCTGGTAACCCTGGCCATTCTGTGAGTTGGTGGCAGCCAGCTCTGCCGCCTTATACCCGGGTGATAATAGGGAGCCAAAGGAATTCCTCGCCCGGAAATGGAGGACGGAGGTATTTCCTGCCCAATTAGGTCTATATTATTTGGATTTTGATGGAGGTAGTTCAAGAATTTTGATCTGGCATTGCATAGCATTTCTATGTAACCCTTCTCCACCAATGTTAATGAGTCGGTGGGTATGTACAATTATGAGACAGGTGTCACACCTACCGGTACTTTTAAAACACACCCAAGCTGGCCCCATCTCCAACACTACAGAAACTCATCACTGGCATTCGGGTACTCTGGGAGATGTAGTTCCTCTTTGCTGGTTCCTGTGGTGCATGGCATGAAGGCTGGCAGTGGCGTATGAATACATATGTGATACTGGGGTGTGTGAATAGGTCATGGCCCCTTAGAACAGAGAGATCAGGGGGCGGATCCAGGATTTTGAAAAAGGGGGGTGGGGGGGGGGGGCGTGAAATAGGCAATGTAATGGGGGTATTGGAAATTGTCACATTAGAATACAGAAAATAGGGGGGGGGGGCACACGCCGGGTCCGCCCCCCCCCCCTAAATCCGCCACTGGAGATGCATGAACTCAAGGTGCTGGAGCTGCCAGGGAGAGTGGACCAGACCCTTACAGTCCTTCATCGCTAAACCCTGATAGGCTTCTGCTGAAGTTGTCCATCCCTCAACACTTTAAAGGCCACATAGTGCTTTAAGTTGTTCTGCCTTTTGTCGTATTGATGCCCCTTACTTGGTGAGCAGATTCACCTGGGCTACATTCATGCATCATGCGGACACTGCAGGGTAGATACACTCCCAAAGGGTCAGCATGATGCACTAATGCAGCACCGGTCAGTTACTTGCAGGGGCTGCATTATTGCATGATGATGACAAATGTCACCATTTAGTGACATGTCGTCCAAACAGAGTTAAGGGCAGCACGAGTTTTCTCCCTTTTGCCGTCATGATGTAGGAATGCAGGCCTGGCGTGTCTGCTCAACAGGTCTACATTTATGGCAAAGACGATAAATTCCATAGGGCCAAAAAAAAAGAGGTGTGTTTCAGGTTACCCGACCCTACCTAGAAAAACAGGGCCGACCCTAGAAATTGTTATCCAATTGTGAAAAATGTGGCTATTTCAGAGTCAATTTGATGGTCCATGAGCCTTCCTTTATAAAACAATTTTTGGGCTATTTCAGAGTCAATTTGATAGTATATGAGTCAAAGCCGTTGTCAAC